>PVIW01008487.1:46392-60720 GCA_004026585.1 Noctilio leporinus
TCTCTCTCTCTCTCTCTCTCTCTCTCTCTCTCTCTCTCTCTCTCTCTCTCTCTCTCTCTCTCTCTCTCTCTCTCTCTCTCTCTCTCTCTCTCTCTCTCTCTCAATAAGGAATTTCCACCAAAGAGCTGGCCCCCAATGTACCTGAACTACAATAATGAGACATCCCTGCTTTAAGCAAATTTTGCACGTATAACCTGCAGAAATATAACCATAGCATTTGAAAAATTACCTCTATGCTGTACAATGCCATGAAAATTTATCTTTGAAATGATTTTATTGCATGGTTACCCTAGGCAATTAAATCAATAAGTCTTAACTGTCAGGAAGGTTGGCTCCATGCCAAAAATTAATGAAATGTGCAAAATCAGTAAATAAAATGTTCCTGACAACTCATTCTAGATATTATTTAACAGTTGAGGTTGTGGGGGTTTTGTTTCATTCCTCAGCCTTTATTGTTATCCTTTCTGAAAAAAACAATTATGCTAACAAACACAATGACTCCAATACAAAGAAGTTTAGAGTTAGCCAAACCATGAATTATAGTCCCTGAAAAGCAGGAAAAAAATAGCCACATGGACAAAGATGGTAGGCTAGGATCAGTTTGGGTTAGGTACAGATCTAAGGAGTAGTTCTCTGGTGCCCTGGAAAGGGAACTTGTCCCTTAGTTTCCCATTGGTTACTACAGCTTCATGCCACTGGCCTTTGCCCTAATGGGATGTACCATCTTTTCAGGTGCCCAAGTTGCTTGGCCTGTGTTGTCATGCTGTACCATCTGTAGTCTGCTATGAATCTAAGGAAGTTTATTCTTATGGGTAAAGTATGTTGGCCATTCCATTTCCAGGAACAACACCAATACAAATGTGAGTATGTAAGAGGAATGGGGATAGGATTGCTTTGTTAATAATAATAAAACTTACTGAGCATTTCTTTAGATGAGTTCAAAACTGGGAGGCATTTTTATTATGCCAATTTTACAGATGCAAAATTGAGGCTTGGAAAGATTAAGTGATGTGTTTGAGATGACTTGGCTAATAAGTGATAGAGTGGAGAGTCAAGCCAAGCCCAGCCTCCTCATGGCTCTACCCTGCAATACTACTGCTGTTTTTAGTTCATGTTTCCTGGACTCAGGAAATTGAGAACTGAAGCCAGTCTTTGGGTATGCTCATTCTGACATTAGTTCCCTTGCTGGTTTCTCATCTGAATTCTCTCACCCCTGCTGAAAAAGAGGATCCTTTGTGGGCATCCTCTTAGAGCTGATGAGGGCTAAATGGCACCAGTGCTTGGGCAATGGTGCCGGTGGGCATGTATGAAGGCATGCATCTTCAACATGTTGCTCTCAGTCCTGAACTTCTCTTCCCTATGTGACCTATCTACTTTAAGATTTCTGCTGAATTGGTACCTCCTCAGTGAAGCCTCCTTGACTTGTCACACACTTCCATTAAAGGTTCTTATAGCACTAGGCAATTTTCTTTCACGGTATATTCATCTTAGTTTCAATTTCACATTTATTTTGTGTCATTATCTGCTGAATGGCTCTCTGTCACACTGGTCCATAAGCACCATGAGGGCAAAGCAGGGCCAGGTTCTGCTCCTCCATGATGTCCCAGAATCTCATATTGTGCAGATAATGATAATTTAATAAATGAATAGACGAGGACAAGTATATGTATTTGTTGGGCCTGCCACAACAATGTATCACAGACTGGGTGGCTTAAACAACAGAAGTCTGAGATCAAGGTGTCTGCGCCTGCAAGGTTGGTTCTTTTTGAGGGCTGTGAGGGAAGAATCTGTCCTAAGCCTTTCTCCTTCACTTGCGAATGACTTACTTCATGTTCACATGGCATTCTCCCTGAGTGCAAATCTGTTTCCAGGTTTCCCTTTTTGTAAGGACACCAATCATATTAGATTAGGGCCCACATTAATGATATAAGTTTAAGTTGATTATTTCTGTAAATACTGTATCTAAATAAGGTCACATTCTGCCACACTGGGGATTAGGACTCCAACATGTGCATTTGGGGTAGCAAAATTCAACTCATGTCTAGTGGCCACTGGCACAGGGACAGAAATTTCTCAGATGTTTTCATGGAAAGCATTTAAAATTGCTTTCCAGGTCAGACCTAAGAAGAATAATAATAGGTCCAACTTGCCCCTGCAACTCTGCACATTTGAATCTAGTCACAGAAGAACTATAACTCAGATGCACAGCTGTGTTTCCAATGCCTGCATGGGTCTCTTACACATAGTGGAACTGGACTAACCCAAAGTATGGGGTCATATACGAGGCATCAGACTTGGGTGTCTTTAGGTGAAAGTCTGCTTTCCTTTTCCTTCCTACCTATTCAGTCCTCTCTTTCACTGTTGATCCCTTGGCTTCCACAGTGGGCTATGGGGGTTGAGTTTTGGGGAGTGCTCCCAAGGAGAATGGACTCAGGAGGACTATGTAGGGCTAATAATGGGGAGGGAGCTTCCTAAAGGGAAGGGAGATGTTATAAGGAAACAGCTCAGGATGATGTATATAATTCAAAGAAAAGGGACAGAAGTTTACAGTGACTTGAGAGGGGGCTCAATAGAATAAGGCTTGTCCCCTGGGATAGTCTAATGCCATCTGGGTAGCAGGCCTCAGATCTTCAAGGAGAGCCTGATACATGGGAACCAGGAAGGGAGATTACCCAAATCCTCTTGCGGGTAGTTGCAGCTACAGTCAAAAGAAAAGTCCTTTGGGTGAACCCTGCCCATTAGGACACCAGGGCCCCCTGGGGATGTGGAAACTGCTGGGAGCCAGCCCACCATATCATTCTACAATCCCTGGGAAGTAAGAGAGTCAATCAGTGGGAATATGTACCTCCTGCTTTCTGATTGGTTCTCTTCTTTGACCTTCAGCTAATGAAAGTCTATAATTCTTGTTGGCAAGGGGCAGAATTCCCCATCAGCACATCATGAGAACCAAGGTAATTATTTTCAAATTAATATTTTGAAGCAAAATTGTTATTGTAATGGGGGCTAATAGATGGCAAAAGCACAGTGTCTAGTAACTAAATGCAAATTTTGCAATGACAGGTATAGGTTTCAAAATACATAGTGATAATTTGTGTTTCCATAGCACCTTTTATTTGACTAATCAGCTTTACACAATTAATTCATTAATTTACCATGCTCCCCTAAGAAGCACAAAAGTGAGGATTGCTTGAATAATTTTCTTCTTTGAAAAACTAAGGCAGGGGGAAAAGGACTATGTTGATATCAGGGCCACAGTTCAAGAAGCTCTGGGTCTACTGCTCCAAGGATCATGAAGAGGGGATACAATCTGCTAGGCAGCAGGTAAAGTCTTCTGCACTTAAGAGGCATGTGGTGGACAGAATTCTAAGCTTCTAAGATTTCCTGCCTCTAGTGTACATGCTCTGTGTAAGCTCCCTTGAGTGTGGGCAGGACACATGAATAAAATTGGTGTCATTAGTGCAATTAGGTGAATAATAAAATTGGTGTTATTAATGCAATTAGGGTGAATTATATAGAATAGGTACCAGGATTTTGAAGAAGTAACTAAGGCATCTAACCAGTTTGAATTGAGTTAATCAAAATGGAGATTATCCTAGATAGGCATTATGTAATCAGGTGAGTCCTTTAAAAATTGGTCTGGAGGACAGAATATCTCTTCTACCTGCCTTAACAATGCAAGGTAATATGAGTACTAAAGCTGCAATAAATATGAGTTCTGCCAACAACCTGAATGATACAGGGAAGCTAGTTGGGAAATTAATGAAGTTGTGCACATGATGGTGATGACAGCTTCAACTGTGGCAATGGCCAGAGTGATGGAGTGAAAGGACCAGATTTGAGAGCCATTTTTAGACATGAACTCAGAGCATTTCAACTAGAAAGAGCCTCAGAGGGTATCCAGCTCAAGGCAATATGCTGAGAGGTTGCTGAACCATGAATAAGCAAGGAGAATCATGGAACATAAATTTAAAAGTTTTAGAGTGAAAAATGTGATTTTATATTAAAATAAACATAGAAGCCACAAAGTATTATGGAATCTAATGCAAGCTACACAAAAGTTTTAGGATGAAACAGGGGCCTAAAACAAAGTGCCTGCGTTCAGAAAATTCTTTGGGAAAAGATATGCAGGAAAGGAGAGAACATTTTAAGTCTCCTTCATCCTTAGGGAGAAGAACCAGGCTAGGTTCCATATTAAGTCTTTGTGTCAGAGATTGTATGTCATGTTGTAATTCTTATTTTCAATGAGTATCAAGAAAACCTGTTTTTATTCTCATTATAGTCATAGGACATTGAGGTTCAGAGGTTCGGAAAAGGGAGGGTCACTAGGGAGTTCATGCAGAGCTCAGGTGGAAACCTAGGCCTCCCCACAATAAAAGTTATACTCTAAGGCACAGAGTTTCAGAATAATTTTAAAAACATGCAATACCTGACTACTTAGTCAGGGACACTGACTTTTTTTCCTTTCAATTGTCAAACAAGAAAGACAACAGCCAATAAAACAAAAGTCTTCTGGAGTAAATGAATCAAAACTATACCTATTTTTTCTCACATGTGTAAAACACATAATATATGTTTTGCTATGCTGCAGATATTTAGTATTTAGTTTATGTGTGCCATGAAACAAAAAAGGTTAAAAATTGCTGTCCTAGATTCTTCATCACAGATGAAATTTGGTGACTCTTTGGTCAAAGAACATTAGCTAATGGTCCTACAGAGGTCCAGGGATGCAAGAGTGCCTAAATCACATTAAATAAACACCTGTTCTCCACAAAGTGCAAGACTGGTTTCCAGAGCCTTCTTTTCCATTTCTTTCCCATAAAATGGGCAATCCCTTTGAATAAGGAACCAGCATAGTCCATGAGCTAGCAAAGGCCACAAGGAAATGTCATTTTCATTCTTCAGAGAACTCAATAAGTAATACTTTGGGAGAAAACTGAAGGGAGTTGGCTGTTTAACCAGAGACACTAGAAACCCTGCTCTAATATGCTACCAATGGCTTCCCCTTCAATTCTTAGACTCTAGGATATATCCTTGCAGAATAAATAGACTTTTTCTTGTAAACCTGTTTAGAAACACAAAGGACATGGACTAAGCCCTAATCTAGATCTGGGGGCTCCATTAAGGTTGCAGTCTTTAGACTGAGGGACACCTTGGGAGATTCTTTTCTCCAATGCATTTGTGCTCCCCTTTTAGAGAAAAGGATTGACTCACAAAAAGAAAAATGACCCCTTAGTTGCAGAGCTGGGATGATGACTTAGGAACTGAGCAGTGGGGCCGTTCCACGGTACCACTCTATCTCTTTGTACAGACCAAAGTTGTCCACACCAGCTAGGGAACATGGATCACTAAAACCACTGTAGTGGCCTCTCCTCTACAGTGAAGATGACTTGAATTTGCCTTTTGTCCTATCTCTCACCCAGACTCTCATCTATATTCAAGTACATATTTATGATTATATTTATATCAGCTCCCCTCAGCCACAGCTAGCTAAACAAGTCAGGATTTTCCTTGGTAGTGATTCAATGTACTCATCTCCAAGGCAGTGGCAAAAGAAGGACACACAGGTGGTGGTGGGGGGTGAAGGGTTAGTGGCCAGGAGAATGGGACTGCAGTGGCAGTGAACCAGGGAATACTTTGTTTCAACAGAACTGAATATATGCCTACCCTAGCCCAAATGAGTCATTAAAAGGGGGAGTACCAAGGGAGATCCATTTTGGAAGTAGGAGGCCAGAAATATGGGAAAGCAAAAGCCCAGCCACCTCATTAAAGAAAAGAAATAGAGTATAGATGAGGGCTCAAGGAAGACCGAACTCAAAGGTCTGGAGATGGTGATTTGAAGAGACAAATGCAGGTGCCCTAAAGTGAGCTTATCTCATGGGACCAGGAGAATTCCTATGGGAAAGAAAAGGAAAATAAAACTAATCCTGCTGTGTTCTGAAGAGGGGGGAGATTTGTAAGCAAGCAGCTCTCAAGTGGGGACTGCCCAGCAGAATTTGAGGAAACTGTCCACTCACACAGCAAAACCATGGGTAACATTGTGTCTGAGGTACTTGATAGCACTGAGGGTGATGAAAAAGAGGAACACTCCCACCTGTTGGGGAGCACAGCCCTACTCTAAGGACAACTTGACACAGGGTAAGAAAACAGGACTCTAAGTTTGGGCCCATCTGAGCAGAACCAAACATCCAGCAGGAGCAGCTGGAAGAAACCAAAGCAGGAGGCTGGGGAAGGGGGTTGATGGGGGGAGGCTACTAACTGAGACTGGGCCCACCACCATTTTCTGGGAGGTACAGTCCCCCAGGGGCCCATCTGACCCAGGCAGTCCTGGTGGTAGCCAAGCTAAGACTAACTAGGGTCTCACCCTCAAACAATCAAAGAGGCCATCAACAGGCCTCCCCCATCCATAGGAGTGACAGTGGCACTAGGATCATGACTTCTCAACCTGATCCTTGCAACATGAAACAATGCACCTGGCAGCAGAGGAGAGTCCTTTCTGGCCATCTGAACCCTATTTTCTATCTTTCTGAAAAGAGAGAAGCTGGGGACCCTACATCCGTCCACTCCTCCACACTTGGCCAGGGCTCACTCTTCAGACCAGCTGTGCATCACCTTTGTGACATCACATGACTAGTAAATAATACTGTGGCTTCAGCAGATGGTTGCCCCACGACCAAGACTTTAAAATTTTGAGTGCAGTATGTATTGGGCATCCCTGCTGTGACCAAAGGCATATCTGATCCTAGTATTCATTGACATGATCCTTTGTGGCAGATGCTTTTTGATCTAGAGCAGATCCATGGCTAGTCCAAATATTGATGAGATGGACAAAGCCAAGCTGGACCCAAGGGAGGCTTTGGAGGGACATGGGGACCAAGCCTGGGATCAAGGTCCAAGCCCCCACGAGAATTGGCAATCACAGAATGGAAGTCAAGGTGCTGCCAATGAAGATGGAAACAGCATTCTTCATGGGCTGCCCTTCCCACAAAAGCTTTGGAAGATAATGGGGGATGAGGCCTTCACATCTGTGCACTGGAGTGAAAATGGAGACACTGTGATCATCCAGGAAGATCTTTTTCAGAGGGAGGTTCTGGACCGCAGGGGACTCAGAAAAGTGTTTGAATCTGAGAGCCTGAAAAGTTTCATCCATCTCATGAACCTATATGGATTCAGCAAAATATGACCAAGCAACTCTTTGGTTAGCTCTGAAGGAAACAGATTGACGGTAAAGTAGAAAGTCCTCCCATTTTTCATCTTTTCTGGTACTCAAACGTCTTCCTAGTAGACTGAGAAGAATGATATACTGAAAGGCTTTCATTTTAGAGGATAACTCTTTTTCACATAAGATGGTATTTATCAAAAGATCAAGTATAGATTTTCATGTGAAATTATCACCCCCTTAGAGATAACCTGCAAGGATGAGTACAGACTAAAGCTCTGAGAGACCATTTAATGTCAAATAGATCATTTTTCTCCCAGAATGACTAAAATGATTTGCTTCAGATCTACCACAATTTCCACTTCTGAAGAAACAAGCCCTGGCTCATCAACAGCATCAAGAGAAAAGACAACCAGATGACTACAAGTACTCAGCCAGGGACCAGCACCATACCTCCAAAGAGGAATAAGCAGCAGGTAGCCCTTACAAGATGTTCTCCAAGAATCAATCATAGAGAAGTCACCAAACCAGCCAACCCAAAGACCCTGAACCCCCCAAGTGCTCAGGGACCAAGCGGTACTTGATCATTCAACCTCTTGGGTCTGCGGTCCTCAAGTAGTGCTATGATGGTCCAGTGCCCAAGGGGCAGGGCACATCCAGTAGTGACATACTTGTGCCCACAGCTCCTGCTAGAACCGATGCCACAGGGCAAGTGCCCACCAGCCACCCCCATTTCTCATTGTATAACTTGGTGATGTATCTGTACACTTGTTATTCCATTGTAATGGCTGCACTTTCAGCCATGGCCCTACCCAGTGACCCTGAGGAGGAGGAAGAAGAGGAAGAGGAGGTGGAGGAGGGCTCCTCAGGTAACTTGTACACTCTGTGGGAGCAATTTGAGGACAATACAGGTCCCTAAGCTTCCCAGTGACAGGACACCATCACTGCTTTATAACTGAATCCATTTTTGGCTTTAATAAAGAAAAGCACAACTCCATGGAAGTGCCTTAGCAATGACAATTGAGTGTGTTCTTTTGTTTCCATGGTAAACACACCCCATCAGATGAGTCCTTGGAGGCTAGTGATCCTGGCTTTTGTCCCTTTTGCCTTCATTCATTTTCCCACACTCAGCCAAGGGTCTGACTAGGTAACCTCCGGAAGATCGGGTCCCCTCAGCCTTGCCTACTGGTCAGAAGACAGAGCTGTGACCACCTTGCAAAAGCCATGTGCCTTAAAACAGGGGGCTTTCCTCACAGGTCCCCCCTGCGATGCCAGGAAGTTTCTAACCAGCAGCTGAGCATCTCCAACACAATTTCCAGGGGCCTTCCAGAGAGACCCACCTAAAACGAGGGCCACCCTATCTGCTAAGCCATATACAGCCATGGTAGTCTGGCTCAGAAGATGGGCCATTCCAGTCAGCATCTGGGAAAAAGCCCAACATCCTCACAGCTAACAACCACTAGTAACTCTGCTAGAAGGGATCCAAAGAAATAAGATTGCCCACAAAACAAACAAGCAAACACACCACTCATCACTTTTCCATCAGAGCTGTATTTCAGATCCTTTCTTTGGTCACAAAGTAGCTGTGTGACACATCTAACACAGGGCTTCATGAACCAAGGGACACATTAACAACAGAGCAAGAGTCACTTGCCAGGGCAGGCAGGTACTGTGTTTCAAAGTCTGATGTCCCTCTCATGGTGCATGAGCCCATCTCTGGCTGGTCATCCTTGGACAATCATTCAGTGCCTGGCTCTCAGCCCTCATACAATGTCCCCTGGATGCTGTTGATGCGTTCTATGAGTTTGACCAGAATGTAAAGAGGCGAAAACATGTAATGGAGCCCTGTACACTAATATGTTCTCTTAAAACATATTTTTTTTGTACAACCCAGGAATGAGTGGGCCCTAAATAAGTGACAACACCAAGATATTTACTGGTAGCTTTCCCTTTTTCTGAAAGGTCAAAGTCCTTGAGAGTGTCCACAGCCCAGAGTGGCATCTCCCAAGGAAAGTCCACTGCCTTTGAGTGCAGAAGGCTGTTTACATGAACAGCAGGTGGCGGGTAGCACACTCCACTGTGGTGCCAATTCAGATTGAGCCTGACTTATATTTGTGGGGCATGATAGCGTGTTGATGGTCTTGAGTCAGCTGGTTTCTGGGTAACCTCCCTGTGAGGGGTCCTCCTACCCCAAGGGGATCAGGCACTCTGGGATGTCCACCTGGAAGATATCCTTTCCACCTCTCCTGGGTATAGGCTTCAGTAACCACCTGGGGTTTGAAAGTGCAGTCAGATACATCTGCTTCAGTTCAGTCAGTACAGCTTGATTTTCCAGTTCCACAAACTCATCAAGAGCTAAGTTTTCTGGGCACTGCAAAGTTTCCCCAATGTCAACAAGCCCTGTGCACCAAGAGAGAAGTACAGAGATGTTTTTATCTTCTCATAACCAAGGTCTGCCTGTGAGAGAAAATGGTTATTCAAAGTTACAAACACTACAGACTAAGCTGGTATCACCAAAGATACACGGAGAGAACTAGGCCCCTTTCCCTGAGTACTTGTGATGTGTCCAACTCTGTTCTGGGAATTCTGGGTGAGGCTGAGATAAAGAGAGAAATGAAGAGGACAGAGTCTTGTCCTCAACAACTCCACCCAGGAGGGTATGTGCTGAGGGCAGCACATGTAGGTCAGAAGGGCCCTGACTGCTGTGGGGAACCCATAGCCCATTAGGTCCCAAATGCTTCATTCACCAGGGGAAAGGAGCTGATATGGGACCTAAACCCCTGAGGGCTGAGGGAACTTGCTCAGGTGCCCTTGGGCAGTGGGGGGTGAGACAGATGTGCGAAGCCTAAGTCTGGAGGTCACCAGACCCTCCCTCTCTGTGTGCTATGCACCTTTTCGTGGCCTGCCTGTCTCTCGCTCTCTCACAAACACACACGTGTGTACATACACAAATGTACATGTACACAAAGGCAACACCAAATGCAGCCTTGAACTGATCCCTGCCTCAGACCACCACCAAGAACTGAGGCCCACGGTGGACAAAAGGGTTGACCTGAGGTAGTGGAAACTTGTCCCACAGAGACCCAGTCCAGCGTGCCCTGCTACCCCTTTGGAGGTGTGCTGCTTAAAGAAACCATGGCCCCACCCCACCAGGTTCAAAAGCAAACAAGCCCCAAAACTGCTGAGCAAGGTCCTGGTGGTGGTGTTGGAGGTGTTTGAGCAGTGTTTGGGGGGTCGCTACTTGCCAGCTATCACTCCATAGCCATACTTCTTCCCTTCCTGAAGCAAGGCCTAAATCTGAGC
The DNA here is from genome assembly GCA_004026585.1 of Noctilio leporinus. Taxonomy (NCBI): domain Eukaryota; kingdom Metazoa; phylum Chordata; class Mammalia; order Chiroptera; family Noctilionidae; genus Noctilio; species Noctilio leporinus. The sequence goes on from PVIW01008487.1 coordinate 56,852, forward strand.
GGGGTTCCTCCCCAGCCTCTGCAGCAGCAGTTCCCTCCAGACAGCACCTTCCAAGTCCCTGTGAGCTATGTGGATGGCGATGGTACAGTGCCAGTGGCTGATCAGCAAGGGATGCCAACAAGTCTCCAGAATCTTGACCCCATTTAAGAAAAAACCAGCATAAGGCTGCCAAAAGGAGAGGCGGCAGAACATCTCCCCAGAGACCCATGGGCCTCATGTGCCCTGTGGAAACACAGAAGCACCAATGTCAATGAGCATTGTGCACCAGGCCCCAAACTCATGGCCTGTGGGCTGACCACCACCCAGTGTCTCCTGGGTCTGGGGACCCAGGAAATCCACTGACAGGAACAGTGGGGGAGCAGAGTGTTGGTTCCTTCTTCCTATCGCCACACAGTCAGCTGACAGGACCAAGGAAAGGGGCTGCCAATGGGGATGGCTCATGCATCAGACAGAGTCTTGGGGGAGTTCAAGGAAGAGAGTGGGAACAGCTACAGAAAGACAGTCAGGACAGGGTGTAGTAAGTTCTACAAAGGATGCCACTGAGTCCAAGGGAGCACAGAGGGAGAAGGGAAAGACCTTTGGCTTCACTTCAGGTAAGTGTGTTCTAGTCCTCTCCCAGCAAGGACCATCCTGGGCTTTGTGTCCCCAAGCACCCTGGCTCCTCCCCCAGGGCTGCTGAGTAGGAATCCTTGGGATCCGACATCAGCTGGACTCTGGGGACATGGTGTGATCTCAGATAATTCTGTCAGGTGTCTTCTCTGGACCTCTTTCGGTACCACCCTCCTCCATCCCCTTGCTACCCCATTGCTATCCACTGTCAGCAGATTCCCTGGCCCCCACTCAGGCTTAGAGAAATAAGTAACATGAGCAAGAACAATCAGCACCAGAACACATGCCCCTGGCCCTGGGATGAGCATGATCCACAGATCCTAGAGTTCAATCCTCAAATAACTGGGTAGGGGTTGTGCCACTGTCACTTCCATTCTATAGTTAGGAAGGTGGCACTGAGAGATGAATAGATGACTTATGGTCATGGGAACCTGACTGCATAATGCCCTGTCCTTGCTTCGTTTCCTTATACCTAGGAAAGGGGTCGTTCTTCCCCATTGGAGGACACAGCTGTGCCATGGGAGGAGCAGGGACCCAGGAGTCTTCAACTCCTCTGGGTCACAGTACCTGGCAGAGCCTCAGTCTCCAAGGGACTGTGAGTACTTGGCACTTACCTAACAGGACAGTCCCAACCAGTGGCCACCCAACATCATCATGGGGCCTGAGAAGAAAAAATACCATGTGAAGATGAAGGTTAAAATCTACAAACCAGAAGATGGCGACAGAGTAGAGAACAGTGCTGATGGTGTTCTAGAGTACCAAAGCAGCTAGAGGACAGGATAAGGAGCGTGAGATGTCTTCAGGACCCTAGGGATTGGAACAGGCAGCATCTGGACACAGGGGAGCAGAGCCCAGAGGCAGAGGAGGCCAGCAGGACAGTAGGTGAGGCATTCCCGACCCACCAGCCTGCGGGCCGAGGTCGGCTCTGGCCAGGGGCAGCTCTGCCCAAAGGGGCACATTTGACTGGGGCCAGTTCCCCGCTCGCTGGTGACTGGAAGTCTCAACAGAGAAGTGCCGGCAGCGAGGGCGAACGCTGTAGGGAACCCGGAATTGAACTCTTGCAGGGGAGGGACTGTGAGAAACTCACTCCGGCAACGGGGAGAGGAGGCTCCGCGCGCTCGCGCGCGGGGCTAGAGGCTAGAGGCGGAGAAGAGTCCTGCTAGAAGCCGGAGCTGGGGAGCAGGAGGTGCACGAGCGGGGCGGTGAGAGGGCCGAAAAACGGAGCTGCTGGGCCACTGGGGAAACAGCAGCTAGAAGCCCCAGCGAGGGGGGAGGCCCAGCCCTGTGCAACCACACAGGCCCCCAGGCTCTGCGGGAAACTCCAAGCAGCGAGCCAGTGAGCCTGAATTAGTGGCGGGGGTAACTGACCCGCCATTGCCAGAGACAAAGGCCACACCGCCGATGCCTGGGAGGGGCTCATCACAGAGGCCCCTTAAAGGACTCAGCTGAGAGCTGATTGGCTTGGGGGTGTGGTGCCCGCCCCGGAAGGGCGGGACAGTGTAGGCAGACCCCAGACAGTGTTGCCTGACAGGCACGGACTCCTCCCGGAACTGCGGGGGTGGGGCCAGTTGTCACAGGGACCAGCAAAATTGTGGGCTGCTCTGCAGAAGTGCTGAGTGCACGTCCTGAGCAGGAACTTCCGCCAGGAGTGGGAGGGGGCTCCCTGCGGGCTCCAGAACACCAGCAGCCCTAAAACCCAGCCAGGCTGCTGAAGGCCCAGCCTACCTGGGGACAGACACTCACAATCAGCCCTACTGAACAATCAGAGGCCCTGCCACGCGCCAAGACTGGCTAGAATATAGACTATAGACTGTAAAGTCCTGACCAAGAAAAAGAGGCAGCATCAGGAAAGGGATTGCTGCCAAACTCAAGCACCTGAACTATACCGAGAGCAATATGAACTATTAAGCCCCAACATATCCTTTGCAAAAGTTACTCCTCACATATTCTTAATGCCCCCCCATACCTCAATCCACCTAAATACCCAAGACCCTCCCCTACTCTCGAATTAAAGTCTATTCACTCTGTGGCTATAACGCATTCCCAGGCCTCAATCTAAGTATTCCTCCCTTCCCCAGCCATTCTAAACCCATTCTTTATTCTTTCCTTCCTTCCTCTTTTTTTTTTTTTTAATTTTCCTTTTCCTTTTCTTCCTGGTAAAGCCTACAGGTTCTGGCTCCACCTGGACCAATCAGAAATCATAAAGGGGGAACACACAGCTAAAACGTATCTTTATTAATATTGATTTCTCTTTGTCTTGTGACTTTCACCCCCCAACCTTTTCTTTCTTTCTTTCTTTCTTTCTTTCTTTCATTCTTTCTCTTTTCTTTTCTCCCTGATAAAACCCACTGGTCCTAGCTCCACCGGGACCAACAGAGACCAAAAAGGGTGAACAGAAACCTAAATCTTTTCTTTATTAATATTGATTTCTCTTTCTCTTGGGACTTTCTCCCTTTTTTTCTGTTTTTCTTTTCTTTCTTTCTTTTTTTCTTTCTTTTCCTCTGCCAAAAGCCCTCGGGTCCAGGCTCCATCTGGACCAGTCAGGGATTATTAAGGGTGAACAGCCATCTAAACCCTTTCTTCTTATTATTATTATCATTTTTATTTCTATTTTCCTTTTGCAATTTTTTTTTTTTTGTTTTGTTTTGTTATTGTTTGTTTGTCTGGTTGGTTGGTTTGGTTTGGTATTGTGTTTTTGTTTTTTTTTTGTGTATGTTTTTGTTTTTTGTTTTTTGTTTTTGTTTTTGTTTCTGCTAAAAGCCCACAGGCGCAGAATGCAACCAGACAGCCCAAATAAAGGACACACCAAGAACAGCAAGTGGAGAAAATCCGGGAGACGGCAACATTGAACTCCACAAATATCCTATCACAGAAGGGTGCTCAACTAAGGCAAGGAAGCAAAGCAGGTTAACCCAAGGAAAGAAAAAAAATAAATAAAAAAAGAGCAAGCTAGAACAGAAACCCAAAATGGGGAAAAAAAGAATCAGTCCATCACCAAAAGGAAAGGAAGAATCCCCAGAAAGAACACAAAATGAAACAGAGGCACCTGAAATATCAGATAAGGAATTCAAAAGAATGATGCTAGAGAAGCTCAGTGAGCTCAGCCACATCAAAGAAAACTGTAAACAACTCCAGGAGAACTACAAACAACTCCAGGGAAATTACAAAGAACTCCAGGGAAATTACAAAGAACTCCAGGGGAATTACAAAGAACTCCAGGGAAATTACAAAGAACTCCAGGGAAGTTACAAGGAACTTAC
>PVIW01008488.1:0-60698 GCA_004026585.1 Noctilio leporinus
GCCCTGGCTGGTAGCACAGTGGTTAAGGCGCCGGCCTGCGAACCCAAGGTCGCAGGTTCGATTCCCCAGCCAGGGCACATAACCAGGTTGCAAACCAGGTCTCCAGTCAGGTCTGTGGCTGGAGGTAGGTGAAACGCAACCATACATTGATGTCTCTCTCCCTCTCTGCCTCTCTCCCTTCCCCTCCTTCTAAAAAAAAAAAAAAAAAAAAAAAAAAAAAAAAAAAAAAAAAAAAAAAAAAAAAAAAAATCTTAAAAAAAAAAAAAAAAGATAATAATATTGTGAGAGAATCAAAATCAAATAACTGTGTCTTAAGAGAGAAAGAAAGCATTGAAAAATAAAATCTCTAATCAGCATTTATTGCAAATTACACCATTCAGGAAGCTAAATTTCTCAAAGCTCATATTTAAATGGAAAAAAAAGCCTAGGAAGAAATATACCAAAATATTCATATTAACATCCTTTCAACAGTGGGGCTGGGCAATTTTTATTCCCTTCTTTCTACCTTGTCCTGTTTGCCAAATGTTGTAGAATACCAACGCATTATTTGGAGAGGCGGGGAGATGCACTTAAAAAAGGAAATTCTTAGTCCCTGGCTGGTGTGGCTCAGTGGATTGAGCACCAGCCTGAGAGCCAAAGTGTCACTGGTTTGATTCCCAGCCAGGACACATAACCAGATTGCAAGCCAAGTCTCCAGCCAGGTCCCCAGCTGGAGGCAGGTGAAAGGCAACCATACATTGGTGTTTCTTTCCCTTTTTCCCTCCCTCCCTAACCCCCTCTCTAAAAATAATGAATAAAATCTTTAAAAAATAAATGTTTTTATTTTTAAAAGAAATTCTTGGTAAAAAAGTGTTAATGTGTTTGTGCCATTTAAATGACTAAAGGATATACATACAGGAAATAAAAGCTTACTCTGGTGGTTATAAACTGATAACTCAATATACTCTTGGCAGTTTTAACTATTTTTCCCTACTCTAAAATCCAACATAAATCATTACTCCTTTTGTAAGCAACAACAAAAAGTAAATAAGGAATATTACTGAATTAATACCTGTGGTCTGTATTTACTTCATTTGATTTGGAGTCTTCCTGTTTCTAATGTTATTTTTAAATGTACCTACTTTCATCATTCACTGTATCTCTTAAAGGGGTGAAGAAAAAAAACTTAAAACTGAACAAACAACCAATCCTGGATTAGAAATCAAGATCTGAACTGCTGGTAAAAAAAAATTTTTTTTTAATAACCCTAATTCTTACAGAGAATCATCTCTACTACAAATGAATGCTATTAGTACAATGGTACATTTCCCTCTTCATTCATTACCTCTACTCCTGTCTCACAAATAGAACAAAAAGAAAAGAAAATCTTGGATCCCTAAAGCTGTCAACACAGAAGAATATCCAAAATGGCATATCCCTAAACTCTATATAGTAAACTCAAGACTCAGTGTCTAAATTAAGAAGGGCCTTGGATAGAATGAAATATCTATAACAAATCTATTGCTTAATAAATGTTTATTTTTATATGTAAATATTTTAGCAACTAACTGGCAAGCTGGCCATGTATAAGGGACATGGAGGAACAAGGTTAATCCATGGAAAACCAAGTCTAAAATTAACCCACAAACATATAGAAGGAAAAAAGAAATAATTTCCCCTAAAACTTATTAATTTTGAGCCTTTATAAAGTAGAAATGCCCCATGATAGGGGGGTGAGCCAGCACAAATAAATACCATACACAACATTCTAGTATCACTTATTAAACCAACACCTAAGCAAAATGTTGAAATATGTATCTTGTTTGTAGATACCTGCACTTAACATCTGCCAAATCACTGTACTGGTATTACAAGCATGCAGTAAAAAGAGCCTTCTCTCCTAAAGAGATTACTATACTTCTATGATGTTTAGTTCAAGCCCAATTTATCTTTTTCCTTACATTTGTTGGATAGATCTAAAAAGCATAACCTAAATCAGGGTGAGCTCAAAATTCTCTTAAAACCAAAACACTAACAAATAATCCTCAAAATAAGAAGGGGAGCTAAAGGCAAGGAAAATTGGAAGGCTTGATACTTCTATGGCCAAGCACATAACTTACCTTCTACCCAGTTCGGTTACATGTAATTTTCAACACAAGATTTTAAAATTTGCTCCTTGAACTATGAAAAGAACTGGAAAAACACTATTACAACACATCTTAGCAAGTAACACACACTAAATGTGGCTTAAATGTAAAGATGCTTTAGACAGTAAAATAACTCTAAAAAAACAAACCGAAACAAGTCTCTCAGTCCAATGACAGCAAATTAAAAAAAAAAGGGGAAAAAAGGGCTCAACAAATGCTAACCAAAAACAGAACCACAGTGATTTCATTAAATGACTTTCTCAGGCTTGGAAGCAATAATTGCTACTTACACACACTGCACAAGTATAATGTTGCATGGTTCACCATTCATACTTGTGGTTAAGAAACACAGGAAGTCTCATTCTACACTTTCCTGAAAACACTGAATTGGTCTTGAATATGAAGAAAGAAAACAACTTATCATGAACAACATTAAAAACGTTAACATTTTAAAGTCACAGCTCATCTAGTTAAGAATTATGGTAAATAACAGAAATGGAAAATAATGTGATCTTGCAAAAAGACAGTATTCCATCTCATAAACTCCCTTTTAGAAAGACAAAGCAAAAATAATGCTACATGACCAAGCTAAGGTTATTCAGTAAATAGGCAATTTAAGGCTGCAAGTTTTTACATTTTTTTCCATCAAAAGAAGGAAAACAAGAACTACCATTCATCACTAATCTCCTTTCTTTCTCCCAATTAAAAAAAAAAATCTATAATCAACTAGAACCAATCTTAAAACTGACCGGTTTTCTGGATGTTTTTATTTTAGGATGATAAACTCTAAAAAATATAAAAGGATAAAGCTAGAACCTAAAATCGTAAGTAAACTCAGCCAGAAACAGACACCCAGTTTCTGTGGAGGACAACACACTTCTTACATAAGCATTGGCACATGTTTTAAATATAGCTGGTCCTCCCCACTCCCAGTCATTGCTAACTTTGCGTGTACCTTATTTCCAAATAAACTACTAACAGTCCCATAGTTTCCCATCATCCCCAAAACTGTCAAGATACATAGAGTCCACTCTGAATAGAAGGGCCATCTTCCAACTTGAGGAGCCAGCAGGGGAAATAAAAACTGCTACCTCTGCCATTCGGCGCTGGGCTAGGGTCACGACTGCAGTGCCCAAGGCTCATCCTTTGGGCGTGATTCAAGGTTCAGAGCTGCACACTCCGTATTTTAAAAAATAAAAAAGACACAGTCTTCTCGTTTCCTTTCACACTAGTTTCCTGTTTACTGTCGACAGCAATGCAAAGCCAGCCATTAATCTTTGCTGCCTTCTCGCTGCAAAGCCCGCTTCCTGGGTCCCCGCGCCTCCTCCCCCGCCCCCACGCCCGCGGCTCCCGGCGGCGAGTGAACTACAGTAACCCCACCTAAGCTCGCTGCAGCGCTGGCAGCGGCCCGGCGGCGGGCCTGCCGCCTCGGGGTGGGGATTACGTTCACAAAAACTCTGCCAGCAGAGGCCCGTGCCAGGGAGCTCTCCCGTCTGGCCCAGGGTGCTGGCTCCGCCGCGCCCCACACCAGAAAGCTTCCCAAGAAAGACGCGGGCGAAGTTCTTCCTCCCCGAACAGAAAGGGGTCTCATTCCTCCGGGAGGGCATGGGTGTCTGAATCCTTGGGGGGAAACCAGAACTGCAGGGGGATGCAAAAGGGGTGGCAGGCGAGAGAGGAAGCGACTGGGACAAAAAGGAATGGATGAGGAGAGCTCTTACTGTGAAAAAAAAGAAAAAAGGGACTGATAAACGGGATGCAGAGCAACCCGGACCCCATTCGAAGAATGGCTTGGCAGGCCTTTCCGCAACCCCCAAACAACCTCAAACAGCAAGAAACGGGGAAACTGAGTTTGGGACTGCGTAGAGGAAAGAGGGAGAGAAGCTTGGGAGCAAAGTGGACAAAGACGCAAAACAGGGAAAGTTGGAAAAAGGAACAAGAGCGAGGGAACTGGAAAAGAGCAGCTAGGGAAGGGGCAGCTCAGGAGGGGTGTAAAAGGGCTTGAGATGGGAAGTGAGGGAGGCGACGGGGAGAGCAGAGGGTGGGCGTCTCAGGAATGCCGGGGGAGGTGAGGGGCAGATATGGGGGGTGGCGGGAGCTGGGAGAGCAGCACAGCGTGGAGCTGCGCAAGGGGCGGGCAACAGAGTCGGAGAGAGCCTGGGAGGGGCTGGCGGTTGGGGGCTGAAGGGGCGCCGCCGGGGAAGAGGGGAAGTTGCCCGACCGATGCTGGAAGGAGTGGAGGGAGGGGACTGGGGGACTAGGCGCAGGGAGAGAAGAGGAAGGCGCTGGCGACTGGATGGGGGAAGGGAGGAAGAGGGAGGGAGGATGCGAGCGGAGGGTGCTGGGATGGGAAGGGGCCAAACAGAAGGTTCGGTCACCTCGGGCTATGGCCTCCCTGCCTGCGAGGTGAGCCGCCGGCTGGCTGGCGGGCTCCACGACTCCCCAGCTCTCTTGCCCGCTCTCCAGCTCTCCAGTTCTTCTCGGGCGGTGGCGGCGGCAGGGACCGGCCGGGATGGGGGGGCTCACAGCGGCGGCTCCTCCACGCCAGGCCTTGGTTGCTGAGTCTTGGGGGGTGGTGGCAGGGGCGGCGGCAACGATCGGACACGTGCGGTCACCATCGTCTGCGGCAGCCTGCACTCGCAGCCAGAGCCCCTCAGCAACCCTCGGCGGCCATGGCCCGGGTGCTCGCTCCTCCCGCCCCCAGCGCTCCGCAGCGACCGCAGCGGGGCTCCCGAGCTCTGCGCCTGCGCACCAGCGGAGCCAACGCGGCGCACCCCTCCCCCGCCTAACCCCGCGCTCGCGCACGCGGGCTCACTCACAATCAGGGGTCCGGTGATTACTGCGCCACCTCCGTACGCCTGTAGGAGGGACGCGCCTCCCACCGCCCACACAGCTAGGCTCAGGGGGCTGTGGAAACCTGTACCTCGCCGGACACCTGCTTGCTTACTGTGACACGCACCATTCTGACACACACCATTCTGACACACGTGCGCTGTCACACTCCCCAAACACGAAGAACCACACACGCTCACACCCACACTCACCTGCCAGGACCATGTGGGAGAATTAGAGCGGCTGATCTTCACCGAGGGCAACCGCAGCAGCAATGATGCCAGAATATTTTTTTAACTCTCTGTGATTGGACTAGACTGTCAAACCCATGACAAGGCAGAATATGTGTTCAATAAACCTCTGTTTAATAAGTGATTGGATGAATGAATAAACTCTTCACTGAGTATCCGTAATTGAAAAATTCCGACCCCTTAATTTTAAAAACTTACTCCAACAGTCCTGGCTGGTGGCTCAGTGGATAGGCCCCGGCCTGGGAATCCAAAGGTCGCTGGTTCCTTTCCTGGCCAGGGCACATAACCAGGTTACAAGCCAGGTCTCCAGCCGGGTCCATGGCTGGAGGCTGGTGAAATGCAACCGTACACTGATGTCTCTCTCCCTCTCTGCCTCTCCCCCATTCCCCTCTCTCTAAAAATAATAAATAAAATCTTAAAACAACAACAACTTAGTCAAAGAATGTTACTGTAGAATGAAATGAAATGGTATTTTATCTTGTCTTTTGGTCTGACATTCAAAACAGATCAGAGTTACACACACACTCCCTTCGCAAGGTCAAATCTCTGCCCAGTCACTAGCACTGACCAGCATTACTACCTTAATTTAAATGTCAACGCACCTTTTAGAGCAGGACCTGTGCCCCACATCCCCACAATACAAATCTTGAAGCATATGTGGGCGCGCATGCACAGATTGAATTAAAGATGTCCTTAGTCTTCTGGGCCTTGGCAGGATTGGTAATCCCCAGTTTTTCTATCCTGCTTTACCACGACCTTCCACAAATCCCTGCACCCTGGCCCACCACCCACAAAACAAAACAAAACACATCTTACACTGTTCCTTGCATCTTCTTTGGTTAGTTCCTGGAGAGCCGGTTGCTACTAGAAACCAGTATGGCCTTCGATGTTGTCAGTACCTACTACATAGAAGATACACACCCTGAGGTAAAATGTTGCAACTATATTGGGTCATTCTGAAATTAAGAAGCCTCAATTTCCTCATGTTACAAGAGAAATTAATGTATTTCAATCTAGATTCCTGTGTTGGCAACTCTTCTTAGAAATTCAAATGTCTGGCATCTGTGCTTTAAATGGTAACCCCCAATTCTGAGCAACTTTTACATCTTGCTAAAATTGTAAAAAGAAGTTTTACATTTAAAAAATGTAATTACTCTGCGAACCCAAAGGTCTCTGGTTCAATTCCCAGCCAGGGCACATAACCAGGTTGCAAGCCAGGTCTCCAGCCAGGTCCATAGCTGGAGGCAGGTGAAAGGCAACCATACATGGATGTCCCTCTCTTCCTCCCTTTCTTCCTCCCTCCCTGACCTTCTCTCTCTAAAGATAACGAATAAAATCTTTTTAAAAAATAAAAAATAATTTAAAAAAATTTTAAAGTAATTACTGAAGATATTAATCAAATTCGGAGTAACTTCCCTTCTTCCACTGGTTTGATTTCTATAGAAATCCAGTTTTTAAATTTCTTGGAATTGTATTCATAACTATAGTCACATTTCCTCCTTGTACTCAAAAGTACTTTAGAATAATCATTAAGCCTACTACATACCAGAGAGGCTGTTTTATTAGTCTTTTAATATAGCCTGATAAGAATTTAGAGACTACATGACTAATGACTGGAATAGGAAACTGCCCAAGATAGCCAGGCCTCATCCCTTGGTTTCCTCTCAGTTTTAATAATTTTATTACTGACTCATTCAAGAAAACAAAAGGTCACAAATATTACAACGAAGTCAATTCTATATAATGCTAAATTCTCATAGGTTTTATTTATACTTCTAGGGGAAACTGCAGAATCTTGAAAATAGTGCCTTAGTTTTATTACCAGGTTGTTGTGTTTTGTTTAAATGAAGGAAAGGCCTACCTCGACTCTCATCTTTCCTTTTTTTTCATCTTTTCTGTTTTTAAAGACAGGAAAAAAACAAAACAAAACAAAACCCCGGCTTCAAAGCCCTATAACCCTCACTGTAAGTACTCTGGACTTCTCAAAGCAGGAAAAAGCTGTATATCTTTTTTCACCTTTGAATTTTATAGCAGCTGCCTGTAAATGCAAAAGTTCAAAACACGTAAAGAAAATTACTCTGGTAATAAAAGGGTTACTGCTATTACATTGCTGCAGATCCAGTTTTGGGAAAGCAACACACTGTCAAAAGCAGGTAACCAAAGCAAACGAAAAAGAAAAGTATATAAAAAACCAACAAGGGAGTAGTAGAGAGGAATGCTCAAAAGAAAGGGAGCAATCACAGTGTAAAGTACTTTCTAGAGGCACCCAAACCAGGAAAGGTCAAGAGCAAAATTTATGGTAAGTACCTGGAACCAAGCTTAAGGAAATACCCAAATGTCACAGCTCAGTCATAAAAGGAATTAACTTTGGGTGCTTTAGAAAGGAGTAGAGTGTTTTTAACTATGGAATGGCAAACCATTGAGGATTCTAAAGATTATCTTCCTCTTCACATTTAGTGAGATAACATTTTTTCTAACATGGAGGACGTTTCCACAAGGTTTGAAAGATGCATATTAGTTACAGCTCTCAACATTACAAAAAGCTAGTTTCTGAATTCCTTGTAAAACTGATTGCTACTAATAATCACACAGAAATAGTCATTTGTTGCAAATCTTCAATAAGTGATGGATAGTTACTACCTTCTAGATCCAGATATAAGATCTCGTGTAACATTCACAAAATGGGGTCAAAATTCAAAGAACTTGACTAGCCAACACTGGAAATATGGGGAAAGGAGAATGATTGTGTATTCCTTTATTCACTCATTTTATTAGTTCCTAATATTTTCTGGGCACTTCGAGGCTTCTCTATCCAACTCAAAAATACTTAATTTTCTTGAGTAGAAAAGTTTAAATGATATATAAAATCTCATTCAATCTAGTTACTCCCCAAGGTTAGACTTTGAAAGCCAAGTTTAAGAGGAAAACTATACACAGTCGTGAGTGGCTTAACAACAGGACACATTCCTGAGAAATACATTGTTAGGCAATTTTGTCGTTGTGTGAACCTCCTAGAGTGCACATACACAAACCTAGATAGTATAGCCTACTACACACCAGGGTACAAGGCATAGCCTATTGCTCCTAGGTTACAAGCCTATACTTCATGTTGCGGTAGTGAATATGGAAGGCAATTGTAATGCATTTTGCTGTGAGATTATAAGAGCTACAATGTCATTAGGCCATGGAATTTTTCAGCTCCATTATAATCAAATGGGACCACCATCATATATGCAGTCTGGCCTTAACAAAAATGTCCTTATGTGTTGCATGGCCAGTTTTCTGAGACAACATGAGTAAAGGGAGATCCATTCTTTTTGCGATATAATTCACATATTATTTTTTAAAGATATTATTTATTATTTTCAGAGAGAGGGAAGGGAGAGGGGCAGAGATGGAGAGAGACATCAACATATGGTTTCCTTTCACCAGCCCCCAGCCATGGACCTGGCTTGCAACCTGGTTGCATTAAGATTAATTGCAACCTAATTAAGATAAATTAATTTTGGTATTAAAACAACATGAATTCTATTTATTTTCCAATTTTCCAAAAATTTTCTAAAATTGGTTGTGATGATAGTTGTACAACTCTATAAATATACTAAAAACTAATGAATTGTACATTTTAAAATAGTACGTGAAGCCCTGGCTGCTGGCACAGTGGATAAGGTGCCAGCCTGCGAACCCAAAGGTCACTGGTTCGATTTCTAGCCAGGCATATAACCAGGTTGCAAGCCAGGTCTCCAACCAGGTCCTTGGCTAGAGGCAGGTGAAAGGCAACCATACATTGATGTCTCTCTCCCTCTCTGCCTCCCTCCCTTCCCCTCTCTCTAAACATAATAAATAAAATTTAAATAAATAAATAAATAAAAATAAAATAAAAGCTTTCTCCAGTATTACCAAATGCCATTAGTACACCTAAGGAAGTGAATTATAATCCCCTAAGTCTTTTACTGTACAACCAATATTCAAATTTTCACAGTTCTCCCTGAATTATCTTTTACAGATAAAATTATTTCAACTGAGATCGAATCAAGTTTCACTTATTGCCTAAGTTGTTACATTTTATAAGCCAGCTTTGCTTTTAATTAGCCTAAGTGCTGTGACTGTTGTTGAATCTCTTCACATCAGTAGGGAGAAAAAAATGTATTGCTGTTATTCTTGTTTTAAAATTTAAGAATCAGCTGGTTTCCTCTATCCAGTCATTGTCTTTGCCTTGATTTTAATTAAGCTTCAAATGGACAGCAATACAAAATTGTATGTTGCTTTTCAAACATGATAATCAATGAAATAAAATGGATATTGATTGTCACAGACATTTGTTAGGTGCCTCCCCAATATCACCTTGAGTGTTCTAGCTATGTAGTCTATTGGCTATTGGTCATGGACAGCTTAGTGAGTTGATTTGAGTTCCCACAGAGATTAGTCCAGGGGAAAGCCCATGGCCCAAGTAAAGCCTCAACAATCAGGGCAAGATTCAACACAAGGGTTTTTGACTGAACTATGAGGGACAGCAAAGTTTTTCTTTTCTGCCAGATGTAAACTAGGAATACTGCCTTGGATGGCTGTTGTGGCTCAGTGGATTGAGTGAGGGCTGTGAACCAGAGGTTGCTGGTTGGATGCCCAGTCAGGGCATATGCCTGGGTTGCAGGCCAGGTCCCCAGCTGGGGGTGTGCAAGAGGCAACCAATTGATGTTTCTCTCCCTCTTTCCCCTCACCCCCTTCCTTTAAAATAAATAAATAAAATATTTTTTTAAAAAAGGGAATCCTTTAATTTCAGGTTCTACAAGCAGCCATCTTAGATCCAAAAGGGAAGAGCCAACTTAAAAATATGCCGATGTAAATGAATTCAAGACATAAGACTTCTGGTCAAGATGGAGATGTAGGTAGACATGTTTTACCTCCTTACACAACTGTAAGAAGGATCAAAACTAACCTCAAAACACAAAACACCCAGAACTGAAGAAAATCAAACTGTATGGAAGTCCAACAACCAAGAATTTATAGAAGCCATATTCATCCAGACAGGTAGCAAAAACGAAGACAGGGAGCCGGATGGAGAGGACATGGTGTGGCGGCAGCAAGGTGGCCACAGCTGGTGATACAGAAGGTCCATTATTCACGTGTGGTAGATAAAAACTGGGAGGGATACCTTGGGAGCCAGCGATCTCAGCCCCAGGCCAGGCTGCACAGCCCAGGGTTCCAGCACCAGGAAAATAAAGCCTCATAACTTCTTGCTGTAAAAACCAATGGGGTTGCAGGAGTGGAGAAACAGCTGGTCTCTCAGGAAAGTCTATATAAATGGCCCAAATGGTCCTAGAATATAAGCAAACCTACCCATTCTTGAGAACCACCACCCAGGCAACAGCTAATAGGGCACAAGTCACACATGGGAAGGGGGTGAAGTGACTGGAAGCCTGAAAATAGGGCGAGTGCCAAGCAAGCCTCTAGCAGCTAGGCAGTGGCATTGTCTCTTCTCCTACCCACCCTCCGACCACTGCATACAGTGGTGAAACAGGTAGCCCTGCCTTGGGGATATCTAAGGCTCCACACTGTACAACTAACAAAGTTGCCCTAAGACAGGGAATCAAAGCATCTCTAGCTATACAGGGTGTGTGAGATAAATTGGCAAAATTTTAGTAAAATCAAACACATGCCATAAGTGTTACATTTTGAAATAAATTTATTCTTATATGTAAATACATAAACGTAGTCATTATTATTTTTTAATTGTTCAAAACAAGTCTCCATTTACTGCAATAATAGACTAGATTCCACCTGGGAATCTTAAGCATGCTTTAATTCACTTTTCTTCATCTATGGACATCATCATGTTTTCTATCTTAGCTTTAACAGCCTCTTTATTGGAATGAGGTTGTTTATTAACTTCTCTCTCACAAATGCTCCATACATAATAGTCTAAAGGATTTTGCATCTGGTGAACTAGGCAGCCAGATTTTCTTTGGCCAGAATTTAGGAACATTGACATTGAAACATTCTTTTACCTTTTTGGTGTTGTGAGCTGGTGCACCTTCTTGTTGGAAGATAAAATGATGTCCATTTGTGGCCTGCTTCATCCATGGTACAACCACTTCTCTCAAAACATCAAGGTAAACATCAGCAGTCACCTTCAAGCCTTGTGGAAATAAATGCAGGGTCATGATATCTCTTTCATTGCTGACAACACCTAACACCATCACTGTAGCAGGAAATTTCATTTTCATGACAGTTGGGACTTCATTAAGATTCTCACAGAGCCACCTGTTGTTTCTTCTGTTGACTATTTGGTCCTGCTGAGAATTCTTTTCATTGGAGAAGAAAATCAGAGGGTTTTTTTCTTCAGGATTTCCATTTTGTTAGCAATTTCCTTACTTTTTTCAAAGCACCTTTCCTTTGTCTGCTGTGTCATAAACTGGCCTGTTCTAAGAACATATGATGTCTATCTGATATTTTCAGCAATAATCTTGTGAACAGCTGCATCCAACATCTGCAATTCTCTTGCTATAGAGCACATTGATTTTCCTGGATCTTCATCGATGATCTCCTGGATTTTGTGTACAATATCTGGACTTGTGTGATCCTTGTGTACCTTATGCATTTTTCTTGTTGGTGTGGTGACATCAGGGTCAGCATCATACACTTTCTTCACATTGTCGACTGCATGTAAAGGAATGTTCTTGAAGTCCACAATTTCCTTAGCAGTTCACCCTGCATGCAGTCCATAAATTATGGTTGCTCTAACATTGTATTCCTTTGACATGATGGTTGCTCTCAGAATTTAATACTTTATATCTGAAACAATGTTAAATTATAACCTTAGAAACATAGTTTTCAAAATTAATAAGAAGCACATGAAATAAGGAGATGCAAAGTTATTGCCCACTTATCGCATGCACCCTGTAAGAAACAAACACAGGTAGGCTGCTAAATTGAGGAGACAAAGAAATATGGCCCAAATGAAAGAACAGATCACAACTCCAGAAAAAAAACTAAATGAAACAGAGATAGCCAATCTATCAGATGCAGAGTTCAAAACATTGCTGATGCTCAGAGAACTCATTGAGTATGACAAAACCATAAGAAAACAAATGAAGGCTACACTAAGTGGAATAAAGAAATATATACAAGGAACCAATAGTGAAAGGAAGGAAGCCAGGATTCAAATCAATGATTTGGAACATAACAAAGAAATAAATACTCAACCAGAACAAAATGAAGAAACAAGAATTGAAAAAAAAAAAAAAAAAAAAAAGGATGGAATAAGAAGACTCTGGGACATCTCCAAAAGTGCCAACATCTGAATCATAGGGATGCCAGAAGGAGAGGAAGAGCAAGAAATTGAAAACTGGTTTGAAAAAAAATCATGAAAGCTTCCCTAATTTGGTAAAGTAAATAGACATACAAGTCCAGGAAGCACAGAGAGTCTCAAACAAGTTGGACCCATACAGGAATACACCAAGACACATCATAATTAAAATGCCAAAGGTTACAGAGAAAATTTTAAAAGCACCAAGAGAAAAGCAGAGCATGACTTCCAAAGGAGTTCCCATGAGACTATCAGCTTATTTCTCAAGAGAAACTTTGCAGTAAAGAAGGCAAGAAGTATTAAATGTGCTGAAAAGCAAGGACCCACAACTTGATTGCTATATCCAGCAAAGCTATCATTTAGAATGGAAGAATTGTCAAGTGCTTCCCAGACAAGGTAAAGCTAAAGAAGCTCATCATCACCAAGCCATTATTATATGAAATATTAAAGGGACTTATTTTAGAAAAAGATCAAAACTATGAACATTAAAATGACAAGTGCACAATAATCAACACCTGAATCTTAAAAACAAAAACAAAATAAGCAAACAACCAGAACAGGAACAAAATCATAGATATGGAGATCATTTGGAGGGTTAATAGCTGGGAGGGGGAATGGAGAGAATGGAGGAAAAGGTACAGGGATTAAGAACCATAATTAGACAGGGGGATGTTAAGAATAGTATAGGAAATGGACAGGACAAGAACACATATGCTCGACTCATGGACATGAACTAAGGGGGGTGGGGATTGCTGGAGGGAAGTGGGATGCTGGGTGGAGAAGAACAAAGGAGGCGAAATTGGAACAACTGTAATAGCATAATCAATATAATATACTTAAAAAACAAAATAGCACCTTCCGGTCCCTTAAAAAACTATATAAATAGAAGAACCCAAGACATAAAAAGAAACCAGGACTGGGTCACAGTGTATGAGCCCTAATCTAAGCCTTAGCAGAAGCCAGTGTGTCCACCCCCTATACTGTAATTATAGCAACCAATAAGTTACTTCTTTGATTAAGCCAGTTTGTGTTGCATTTTTTGTTATTTGCAATTAAAAGAGTCCCAAGGCATCAGTCCTTTTCACTTGTTAGCCAGTGTAGTATGCTGTTATGAAGATAAGTAACTAAAAAATGATAAGTGCAAAAAACACAATTGTATAATAACAAACTGTTATTAAAAAAACAAAGAACAAAAAACTGTAACCACTATCCAGAAACGGAAGCTTGCTAACGCTCCTAGAAGTGCCCCCCCACACTTTTTCACAACTATCTAAACTGACTTTAACATAGTTTCTTCCTTTTCTCTGTTTGACCATGAAAATATGAGTCCCTAAATATGGTAATTTAGTTTTGCCTGTTCTTGAATCATATATAAATGGAATCATATAGTATGCATTCTTTGGTGACTAGCCTTTTCTACTTAACATTGTGTTTGAGGTTCAAATATGTTCTTGTGTGAAACTGCAGTTTCATTCATTTTCACTGGAGTATTACATCATATAAATACAACATTTACTTATTCATTCTGCTATTTTTTTTCATTCCCAAAAGATTTAGTCTTCTTTATTCTTTAAATCTGCAGTGTTCAATATGTTAGCCACTTAAAATGTGGGTAGTTCAAACTGTGATATACTATAAAGTATATACTGAATTTTGAAGAGTTAATAACAAAATTAAAATATGTCAATAGCATATATAAATATTACATGTTAAGTGATATTTTAGATATATTGTAGTAAATAAAGTGCTTTTCTTTTTTAAAAACACTTATTTTACTCTGAGTCAGATCCCACCCCCTCCAATAATACAACTCAACTTTATTTTAAGCTACTGGAACTACAACTTATTCTTTTTGGAGCTTTCCATCTTAGACAGTAGACTGATTGATTGATTGATTGATTTTGCCATGAAGAGGTCTTATTTCTTTCAATGCACTCTGCTTCTCCTCTACATAGTTTTACTAGTTGAAGCCTTCAGAATTAATGGCTCCTGCAGTGCTTAACTGCATGCCCACCCCCACCCCCCTGCCCCAGAGTAGAAATTATATGTACTAACCTGAGGTACAAACAAACAAACAAAAAACCTTAGAATTATTTTGGAACTTGTAGTTGACTTCCCATGTCATCCTAAATTAACCAGTGAACTATTTAAGAGTCCGTTGAGGTAGAGATTAGGTACATTCACATTTGAATAAAGTTTACTATAGCATTAATACATTTTCCAAACATCCCCAACTTGAGAGCCTTCAATGTTAGAAATTTCTATTTCCACTATCTGTTTGAAAGGAATCTCATCTAATTTAAATGCTAATATGCAAATATATATTGCCTATGTACATGAATCATATAGTTTAGTACTTGGTAACTTTGATCCCAAATTAGTCTTCACTCTCAGCATCTTTTCTAACCTAAAGGCTGACTAATTTCTCAACACACCAACTACCGGTTAGTTGATATTTGAAACATAAATTGCTAATAAAATCTATATATTATACACCTGCTAATAAGCACACACTGAATAAGAAAGATAGCATGTATTCTATGTAATATACATACACATTTTACTCCCCAACCCTTGACTGTATTTGATTTTTCTAAGTTATTGCAAGTAACTTGAATTTCCCATCTTAGGAAATAATTCCAATCTAAGAAAACTTAACCTGCAGTGATGCAAATACAACAAAAATACAAAACTATATGTTATTTAGTAAAGTCTACTTATAACAAGATTATTTAAAGCCTTCAGAAGTTAGAGTTGATTCTTACTCATTCAGCTACCCTATGTCTTTTGATTGGTGCATTTAATCCATTTACATTTAGGGTTATTATTGATAGATTCTTATTCATTATCTTTTCCCCCCTTTGTACCTGTGTTCCTCTCTGTCTCTGTTTCTTCATTTTCTTAAAGTGTATCTTTTAGCATCTCTTGCAACGCTTGTTTGGTGGAGATGTATTCTTTTAGCCTTCTTTTGTCTGGAAAACTCCTTAATTCACCTTCCATTTTGAATGACAACCTTGCTGGGTAGAGAGTTGTCTTGGTTGAAGGTCTTTGTTTTTTATTGCCTGGAATTTATTTTTATTTATTTATTTATTTATTTATTTATTTATTTATTTGCCATTCCCTTCTGGCTTGTAGTGTTTCTGTTGAGAAATCAGCAGTTAACTTTATTGCAGCCCCCTTGTATGTTATTAGTTGTTTTTCTCTTGTTGCTTTTAGGACTCTGTTTGTCTTTGAAGTTGGCATTTTAACTATGATATGTCTTGGAGTGGACCTGTTTGGGTTCATCTTCATTAGGACCCTTTATGCTTCCTGAATTTGTGTAACTTTTTCTCTCATCAAGTTAAGGAAGCCTTTTGTTAAGGAAGCTCCTCTTCTTCTCCTTCTGGTATCCTACGATGTGGATAGTATTGTTTCATGTTGTCTGGCAGCTCTCTTAAAACCTCCTCATTTTTTTTTTTCTAATTTTCTTTTCTTTTTATTTATTTTTTTTTAAAAATTTATTGTTGTTGTATTACATTCATCCCCTTTTTGCTCCCCTCTGTTCCCCTCCCCACCCACCCATTCTCCCCAAAACCTCTTCAGCCTTTTTATTGTTTTGCTGCACTGTCTGAACATTTTTTTCTACATTGTCCTCCAGCTTGCTGATCTGAACCTCTGCTTCAGATAGCCTGCTTTTGATTCCTTCTACTGTGTACTTCAACTCAGAAATTGTATTCTTCATTTCCTCCTGGCTCTGTTTTTTTAATTTAATTTTATTGTTGTTGTATTACATCCAACCCCTTTTTGCTCCCCTCTGTCCCCCTCCCCACCCACTCTCCTCCTGGCTCTTACTGACAGTTCCTATGTCCGTTTTAACATTAGTGTAATTCTCAGTAAGTTAAGTTCCTTGTAGCTTCCCTGGAGTTCTTTGTAGTTTTCTTTGAGCTCATTGAACTCATTGAGCTTCTCTAGAATTATTATCTTGGATTCCATGTCTAATAATTTGTTTGCCTCTTTTTCATTTAGCACTCTTTCTGGGGATTCTTTCTTTTTGATGGGGGTTGTCTCTTTCTCTCCCCATTTTAGGGGACTCTTGTTTGTTTCTGCTTCTTAGATTGATGTTTTGACTTCCTGTCTTTGTGGTGTGATCTTCTGTGGTAGGAGACCTGTGGGATTCAGTGGGGCAGTCTTCTTGATCTCTTGACCTTGATGTTCTTGGGATACCTTTTTTGCCATTGTTTGGGCTGGCTGGTTGTACTTGGGTTTTGATGTTGTGTTGCTCTTTGGTGGGTCCTTCCCTCTGGTTAGTTGATTTAGAGTCACTCCATCCACCAACTCTTGTATCCAGTTGTAGAGAGGCACTTTCTTTACTTCTTGGATCTGCCCGTGGTGACATCATATTGTGTCCCAGTCTAGGCCTAGGCAGCCTGTTTGAGACTACCAGAGATCCACTGTCTTCGTCTGTCTCCCTTATTTGTTAATCCAAGCAATCTGTGATTGGCAGGTTAGTTCCTGTGGGTGGGGCTACTGCTTTCACTCAGGCTGATGCCACTTGCTGCCTGCTGCATGGGGGATGGGTCAGCACTGGGCCCTTATTGGCTGCTCCCTCATTTCTCACCTCAAAGTTGCTGCTCCAAACTCTCCTTAAGCCACTCTGCCCTTCCTTTGTTGGAGACCAGGTAAGTGGGTGCCAATGTATTTTCGTATGTGGTCCCTTTAAGAATGCTCTGAGTCCCTAGCCATCTCAGGCTAGCAAAACCTCGGAGCTTTTTCACGGCTGGATGCCGTTTTACTCTCAGCTTTGTTTCTATAGGCTGGGAAGTTCAACTGGGGATGTAGACCCCATTCTTCTCAGGTGGAACTCCTGGCTGCTGAGATGTTTCTCCATCCCTTCAGCTGCTGCCCATGGGAGCCCAGACAGTCCTCTTGCATCTCCGCACTTCCTGCCAGTCAAGTTGTGATGAAGTGGCCTTTTCTATTCTGTTCATCGTTATAATGCTTCCCTCCAGCTGGTGTTCTGTTGCTTATTCCAGATGATTTCTCCCCAATTAAGTTATAATTCCAGATTGGTCCTAGGAGAAGATTGGTGTAGCTACACTTACTCCTCCACCATATTAGTTCTTTTATTAATTTTACTACTAATGAATATTTGGGTTAATGAGCCCTCAAATTCCAATTTGAGGCTACTACAAACCATGCTGCTATCAGCATTTTGGAGCTTGTCTCCTAGTGCTCATGTGCACACATTTCTCCTGAGAACTGCTGGGCCACATCATCTGTAAGTATTCAACTTTCTTAGGTAACTCTGTCTTCCAAAGTCTCTGTACCAAGGTACACCCCCCAATAGCGATCAGTGGAGTTACCATTGATAGCTATGGTACTAGCCTACCACTGGTATTGCCAGTTTTTTGTTTTTTGTTTTTTTAATTGTTTAAAAGATTTTATTCATTATTTTTAGAGAGAAGGGCAGAGAGGGAGAGGGGCATCAATGTACGGTTGCCTTTCACCTGCCTCCAGCTACAGACCTGGCTGGAGACCTGGTTTGCTACCTGGTTATCAAAACAGCAACCTTTGGGTTCACAGGCCAGTGCTTTTCCACTGAGCCACCGGCGAGGGCTGCCAGTCTTTTTAATTGCAGCCATTATAGTGGCTTTAAAATTTTTTCTTTATTTAGTATTTTTAGAGAGGGGAAGGGAGAAAGGCAGAGAGGGAGAAACATCAATGTATGGTTGCCTCTCACTTGCCTCCAGCTATGGACCTGCCTGGTGACCTGGCTTGCAACCTGGTTATGTGCCCTGACTGGGGATCAAACCAGTCACCTTTGGATTCCCAGGCCGGCACCTATCCACTGAACCACCAGCCAGGGCTTAGCGGTGTGTTTTAACTTACATGTCCCTAATTGCTAAGGAGGTTGAGTATCTTTTCATGTTTCTTGGGCTTTTGGACTTCCTCTTTTGTGACTTGCTCAAGTCTCTTGCCCAATTTTCTGTAAATTGTTTGTCTTTGCTTTTTGTTTTTATAATCCTTAGTACATGAGGTCTGTCCTGAAAGTATAGAACCAATGTCAATATAATTAAAACTGTGTGGCCAATATTTTTGGGACAGACTTCATATTCTAAATGCAAGACCATTGTCAATTATACATGCTGTAAAAAATCTTTTGTCCTGCAGCTTCCCTTTTCATTCTCTAAATAATGAATGTTAATTTAAATTTAATATTTTTATGCATAATGATTCTTTTAAGCCTGTCTCCCCTCTGCTTTACAGAGCCATTGTGTCATAAATTAAATGTGCATATCTGAGTAGACCTGTTTCGGAACTCGCTATACTTGTGCCAACACCAAACTGTTTCAATTACTCTAGCTAAGAAGTTTCCATATGTAGTAGAGCAAGTCCTCCCAACTCTTTTTTTTTTTTTTTTTTTTTTTTTTTTTGTTCAAAAGGAGCTTGGCTTTTTGCATTTCCACATCAATTTTGGAATCAAATTTGGAGCTTGAGCTTGTCGAGTTTCTCAACATCTCATTGAGACTTTTAGTTTGCAACACAGAGGTCTTGCATATCTTTCATTACATTAATGCCTATATATTTTATGTTTTTGATGCTATAGCTAACTTAAATTTTTTTTTGTTCATCTTTGCATATGTTAATAGTCATTCTCAAGAGTTTCTGTTCCCAAGAATTTCCAATCCGTTGGGGTTAGGGACAGACATAAAAATGGTTTTAATAAAAAGTGAAATGAATTGGTTATGATAAAGGTGGCCCAAGGTTAGCATGGAAATACAAATGGGATTAGCCTATTCTGTGGGGTCACAGGATGGAAGGAAGGTAAAAGCACCCAATGTGTTGAAAAACAGGAGTCAGCTACGTGAGTTAGGAATGAGGCAGACAGGAAGAGAACGAGCACAAACTTCACATACACATTTCAGGAGATGTTAATATGGGACACTTTCTGCTTCAATGTCAGATAAGGTACCAAAGCAGTGGATTCAGCACCTCCAGCATGGAGGTGAAACAAATTCTTGTGGGCATAATAAACAAAAGGAATGTGAACACACTAGTTCCAAGACTCCTGGACCCCTGTGGGCAGATGAGGTTATCAAATGGTGCAAAATGGGAGTAAAGAGAGAATTTAGGAAAGATTTCCTCTGAGGAAGCGTTTGCTCTCAGTACTGAGCAGCAAAGGAGGCATCATGGGGTTGCTACCCTCTTCTGCTCTAGTCTAGTGGCCCTGAGACCTTCCAAGAGGTGGAATGGGGCAATCCATTATAATTCTGTAGGACCTTCTGACATGAATTGTGTGTCTGTGTGTTTCATCTCTGTTCCTGGCACAGCTTTTAAAACACTACAAATTTCTTCATAGAAGTGACAAGCCCCTTTTTACCATACCTGAAATTATGCTAATAAGGTGATTCTTTGCCAATAGATAGCTTTAGGATGGAGGCCAGTCACCATAATACTTTGTAACCTCCTTTAAGCAACTACATTTTGAATGTCTTTCTCTCCCTACTATATGTATATCAGATTTTTTAAAGCAACCTATTCCACTATTTGAACATATTACAATTTATGAATTTTATCTCCCACTATAAAACACTTAGGTTGTTTCTCCTATTATACAATTATAAACACTATTGTTGTCAATATTCCTATATGCACTTCTTTGTTCACTCATGTAATTATTTTCATAGGATTAATTATTAGATGTGAAAATTCTGGCCAAAGAACACATGTATTGTATTACTTTTCTAGGACCGCTGAAACAAAGCAGCTGGCTTAAACAATTTATTGTCTCACAGTTCTAGAGCCCATAAGTCTAAGATCAAGCTGTTGGCAGGTTTGATTTCTTCTGGGAGCTGTGAAGGAGAATCTGTTCTATTCCTGTCTCCTAGCTTCTGCTGGTTTACTGGCAACCTTTGGCATACTTGGTGTCCCCTCTGTCACTCCTATGTCTTAATCTTCACATGGGATTCTCCATGCGTTCTGTGACAAAATTTCCCCTTTTTATAAGGGCATTAGTCACATTGGAATAGGGGGCCACCCTACTCCATTATGGAACAGACAAGTGGAAATGTCTTACCAGTACCTATATATGTTGGTCCAAAGTTTAGAAAAGATGCATATTTATGAATCATCATTACTTAAGTGGGAGCTGAAAGTCATAGAAATAGATAAAATCACCCTTTAAAATGCCAAGTAATATGAGATAAAAAGAGGACCAAGGACAGCATTCTAGAAGCCTCAACAGTGAAAGGATGTTTGGAGAGCAAGAAGCTCACAAATGTGACTGAGAAAAAATGCTTCAAGGACGAGGATGTAAAGTAACATTAAGAATGTGTAAGGGAGATAAGGAAGCATTCTAAGATGAGGGTATGGTCTGAACAAAGGATTAGAAAATGTGAATGTGCATGGCATGGCCTAAAAGTATCTGGTAATCTGACATGGCTGGAGACAATAGTTCAAGAGAACAGGGAGTGGTGGAAATGAGGAAGAGAAGGTAAACTAGGGCCAAATGTGGGAGGAGTCTTTGCCCAGCATTGGCCTGTTAGCACTAAGTTCCATACCCTTTGCTCTGTATCACAGGGTGCTGAGCCACATTTCTTAAGCCACTTTGCCCTGATTAGATTTGGTCAATAGGGGCACAGATAGTAGACTGGAGGGCAAGAGGAGGGAGAAGACAAGAGTATTTCCTCCTTTCTCTATCTGCTTTGGACAGCACCTCTGGCAATGGCCCAGTCTCCTCCATGGTCAAGCTCTTGCTGGTAATTCCAGATGTACAGTCCATCTAGAGGTGCTGGAAGCTTCCTTTTCTAAGTTCCAGATAATGCTATATACACTGGTTCCTGGGCTCCAAGGCCATCATATCCCTAGAGATAACAGTGGCTCCCAGTAGTTGCTGATCTCTGAGACGCCCCATATTCTCCTTCTCAACTATGCCAACACTCTTTAACTAGTTCTCCATATTAAATTCCTCCTCTTGTCACCAGTTGTTTTGCTGTTTTGAATAATGCTACAATGAACTGGTTCATATATGTCTCTTGGTGCATCTGTCCAAGAGTCTTTTTCTAGGGCATATATCTTGGAGTAGAATTGCTAGTTTGCTACCTTCGGGCTTGTTTTATACAACAGGAAACCAAGCCCATGTGAGAATGGATTCCTAAGTCATACAATAGTCAAGTTTCAATTTCATATGGGTTAACTATGAAAGGTAAATTTAAAAACTTTAAAGTAAAATATAGAATCTCTTTATGATATAAGCTAGAAAATGATTTCTTATACAAGATACAAAAAAAAGCAACCCATAAAAAATTAAACATTAAACATCATTAGAATTAAAAACTGTTAAATGAAAGATATGACAAAGAGAATTTTTAAAAAGCATAAGAAGTTACAACATATATAATGCACAGAAGATTAATGTCCAAAATGTATTTAAAAATTCCTAAATAAGCAAATACGGAAAAGGCAAACAACCACATAGAAAACAGGCAAAACAAAAAATCTATCACATTACAGAAGAGGAAATCCAAATGACCAGAAATAGAATAAAACCTGTTTCCTCAGTCATCAGGAGAGTGAAAATGAAAGATGTAATGAGAAACCACTTCAACTCACTAGACTAGACTGGCAAAAATGTAAAAATGAGTCAGTACCAAGTTTTCGCAAAAAGGTAGAGCAATGTAAACTTGCATACTCCTGGTACAGACATAATTTGGCATGACTTTGGGAGGCAATTTCAAATCACCCAGTAAAGTAAGCACATATCATATACCAAACAATTCTATTTCAAAGGATAAACTAAAAAAAAAAAAAAAAAAAAAAAAAAAAAAAAAAAAAAAAAAAAAAAAAAAAAAAAAAAAAAAAAAAAAAAAAAAAAAAAAAAAAAAAAAAAAAAAAAAAAAAAAAAAAAAAAAAAGTGCACATGTATATAGTAAGAGGCACCTATAAGGAAATGCTAATACATGATGACTCATAATAGTTACTAATAGGCAAAAACATTGGCAAGATTCAAGTTTCTATTGACTATTTTGATTTTACTAATGGGAAAAAAATAATGATATATCTATGTCATGGATTTTTAGAGAGGAGTGAAAATACACCACAAGCACACACGTAAAATGAGTGAATCCCCAGAGTGAAAGTAATCAATGAATGCCATATATAATATGGACCTTTTTAGGGTGACAAAAGCCTACCTGAGGAAAGGGCACTTGAGCTGATAGCTGACAAATGAGAAGGAGTTAACTAGAACAATGCTTCTCAAACTGTAGGGTGGATCCCCCCAAATTGTCAGATATAATTGTATTTGCAGTTGTGCACAGATTTTTCATTATTCAAAATGTAATTTTACACAACAAAAATAAAGGATTGGTCATTGGAGTTTCTGCCTTTGTGCAGGAAAGACAACAACAATGTTTTCATAAGCTTAGCCTCATTCAGATAGAATTTGTAGGCTTTGATGAAATATTCTTTACAATAAACCAGGTTTGAGAACAAATTATCCTAAGTACAAAAACTGCTGGCTGTTAATAAACCTGGAAATATCAGACTAAAAGAGAAACTTTGAAGAGAAATCCATATGTTTGGAATGAGCTGAGCTGACGGCTGACATTATAAGACTTGAGTTTTAGGAGCATCATTACTATGTATGGTGCCAGATGGATTTTATACTTAGGGTTGTGATCATTTCATAAGGTATACAGTACAGTTTCCTAATCATGATGTTGTACACTTGAAACCAATATAATGTTGTCATAATTGAAAAAAATTATTTAAATGCATCATCAGATCACATTCAGTTTTAAGTAGCTGTGACCATAATAGCCTTAAAAATATATCAACCAAATGAACAACTCAAACTCTCAATAAAGAATGGCCTCGATGAAAAAACTACCTTCAGCAAAGCATGAATTAGCTTTCACAAGAAGCTAAAGATGGAAGTAAAGAATGACTGAACTTAATAAACAGAAAAACACTCAGAAGACGAGAGATTGGGCTGCTATTCTTTGATAAAAGAACATGGATAGGATCTTGGAATTATTGTATATATAATGAATTCATCAGATAATGGAGATTTCATAGAATATTAACAAATGGGTTTTTTAAATTGAGGTAAGAGTCTTATACTACAAAATTCACCATTTTAAAGTTCATAATTCACTTTTACTAATTCACAATGTATGCAACCATCCCCACTATCTCATTCTTAGACATACTTAGATATATTGATATTGGTATGAGCCAGTGTTTAGTGTTTAGTGACTTAAGAGTAAAGGAACCAGAATTATCCAAGAGTAAGGCAGTTCAGATAGAGAACAGAATCAGAAGTGGGATATAGGCAAGAAATGGAAGGGTCACTGGAGCAGCTTATTAAAACAAAAACCAAAACAATAAAAGGCAAGTAGCCACTAATTAAGTAACATTTGAAGTTTCATTTCTCATGGTCATAAAAGCATCACATTCATCTCTGTTGACAAAGAAATCTGGAAGAGGTAGTACTCAATGTCAGATGTGCCAATCATTTATTGGAAGTAAAAACCAATGTCTAAAAAGCAATGCCAATGATATGTCTATGGCTGAGCAGAGTCCTAAGGCTGCATTTCCCAGGCTGGTTGAAGAAAATGAATTAAATCAAGATCAGAGGTAAAGCACCAAGCAACAAATTTTGGGTTTAAACAGACTGCTGCCAGTGATTTTCTCAAACCATGACCAAAATGCAGAAAATACAGTTTGCCCTTTTTTCTTCTGGGGGCAAAAAATTTTAATCTGACATTCATCAGGTTGTTGTGAAAATAAAATATCTATTGTGCTTACATGAATAAATTATCATTATTAATTATGAATATTATCATGGGGAAATAATAAAGAGAAAAAAGAATTATATGTTAGATTCATTATACCAAAAAGAGAGTAACTGTGACTCATGACAAACTTGGAGTTACTAAAATGTAATCAAATTCAGAGGTAACAATTCTAAGAAATATTTAATGGATAGTCATGTTAATATTAAATAAGAAACATTTCAATGTTTGAGAACCATGGACTACTTTAGAACTGTTCAATACTTCTTATATATGCTAGTAAGAGTGATAGCATAAAATGCATTTGCAGGTGGTACAATGTAAAATTAATGTAAATCCAAAGAGCAGAGATATAAATGTAGAAAAAAATAAATGATTTGCTTACTGATAAAATGTGACCACCATTAAGGAATAGCATGCATAAATGAATACTGAATTAACTAAAATGTTAAGGAAAGAAGAGTAATATTGACACCTGTCAGGAAGAGAAGGCCATTCATTTATTTTCAGTGTAAAAGACAGTTCAGGAGAGGCTGTGACCTCCAGGGAGGCCTTCTTCCCTAGCTACTCTCCCTAATAGCCATGGGCAGGCTTAGGCAAAACCTGATGACCTTGGAAAAGCTGGTTGGTCCAGAGACAAACATGTGACCTAAGTTAGACCAGTAAGAGTTGATCCTGAAAGTTGGAATTTGGAGGTAAGTGACACAGCGACTGGGAATCAAAGTCACATTAATAGCAGTACTGGTTAAGAATAAAATAAGTGGATTGTTAAGGCCCTTAAACCTACCTGCCTTGGTTCCTGGTTCAACATTCAACTAGTACTCCATGTCAGGTACCGTGCTCTGTTAATACCTCTTCTCGCCACCACCCACTTTTTGGTTCAAGCTAGCCTGATTAAATTTCTGTTATTTAAAAACAGAAATACTATTTCAATACAACTTGCTTAAGATATTCATACAGCACCAAGGAAAACTGTATCACTGTAGTTATCAATGAAATTCTAAATACTAAATGTAAATTGTTAAGTTTATTCCAGTATGAATAATAAGGCTCTAGAAATTCTAGGAAAGATAAATGTGTACTTGAGTGAAGTAATAATAGCTATGAATAAAAAGAAAGAACATGGTTCTTCCATTTGGCTTTATGAACAATGCACTATGTGATCCTTGTACTTCTCATTTTGCAAGTGTAAGATCGATGGAAATTATGCAATAATCTAGCACAGGTCCATAGAATGTTGTTGGAGAACTACTGAATTAAACACTAAAGACTCTGAAATATAGAAATAAAAATATTTTTGTTATTAAATGAATTCATTTTTATTAATAAGACCTGAGGTTTGGGAAACTGATTACATCAAGGTCAGGAAGATAATTTGTAGCAAGAACCCTGTCAAATGCTCTATGGACTTAAACACATCCCTAAAGAAATGTTTCCTGATTATGGGATGTACAGTGAATAAATAAATGGGAGCTTATTCATTACAGATAGCTTATTGGTGCTTGAAGTTTACTTTGCCATGTTGAAAATGTTGAGAGTGTAATAGTCTAGACATTTCATTAATATTTATGGAAGCATGGGAGATATTAATTTACCCACTTATGAGTCACTGTGGATATAAAAACAAATAAATGAAAATTACCCTCATAATTTGAAATACTGCAACATAATAACAATTTGATGTTCTTGTTTAAGATTTCAAATCAAATGTTGATTAGGCTGCAATTTATTATACTAAAATTTCATCTCAGAAATAGTTCATTAGTCTAGAATTTGTGGGTAGGGATATTTGTAATTATTTCTCCCATGACTGGGAAGACAGTCTATCCTATGCATATGACTTCAGATATAAACACACAGTTAACACTGTGTATGGGAGACTGCCTGCAGGGAGGGCCATCTTCAGGGTCCGTTTTTAGTTCTACACTATAAAAAATTTCTCCTCTTTTCTTGATATTTTCCCTATAAAAAATGATAGCAAAATTTAATAAATCTGAATCTTCTGCTACCCATAATTTTATTAATGTTGTAATTTTCATTCCATTTACTAAATTAAAAAGTAAAATCAATTTGCTGTAATGAATACATATTATTTTTATGATTGGGAGAAAAGAACTTTACTATTAGAGTAAGTGGAGTCAAATCATAATATTTTTCCTCCTTTAGTAATTTTTAGATGCTATATTTAATTTTTTAGATGCTATATTTAAATTAAATATGCTAATTTCAAACTTAAAATTAAGTTCTAGAGATCTAGTATACAACTTTGTGCCTAAAATTAACAACGCTGTATTGAACACTGAAATGTTCTTTTAAGAGAATAGATCTCATGTCAAGTGTTTTAATCCAATTAAAACATTAAGCCTATATCATATACGTATGTTTGGTTTTCACAATAAAAAAAATTTAATCACTTTATTTCTAATTAAAAAATGCAGTACATAAACTTCTAGTTCTGGGACAACATGGAATACTTGTATTTCTCCCCATTCCTTCTGCTAAGGATAGCTAAATGCCCTGGACGGTATTATATTACAAACATATAACAAAGAAGACTGAAAGTTGGAGAGAAGGCAGACTGGCTAGTTACCTTGAAAGACATGGCAGTGAATTCACTGGGTTTTCTTTTTGCTTTGTATTTTTTAGACTGGGTGCTGAAGATTTGTAGGCAACCATAAAAGTCAGTTGGCAAGGCTGAAAAAGCCTGCCAAAGCCTGCTCTAACAGATTGGGAAAGGTGTAGCCTAGCCAGGGAGAAAAAACATTCCATTGATAACCACTCACTCAGAAGAGCTAACGTGGGAGGCCTGAGCCTGCTGTCCATACAAAGACCTGATTGCAAGGTTGGCCCTTGGCTGGCAACTGGGGCTTCACTGATAAAGTGCCCTTGGCTGTTAAAATTTTCCTAAAAGGTAAGTGTGTCTCACTGTGCCTAGAACATTTATGCAAAGGATGTTGTTTACGCTGCAGCCCTGTTTTCCTTCTAGGAGTCTGGAATTGGCTATAGGTAGTGAGTGAGCACATACATGACTAGCCCTCCCCACCAAAAATCTTCAGCACTGAGACTCTGATGAGCTTCCCTAGGAGACAACACTTCATCCAGCTGTTACAATTTATTGATGGAAAAACTAACTGTATCCTGGGTGATTCCACTGGGAGTTAACTCTTAGAAACTTGTGCCTGGTTTCCTCTGGACTTCACACCATGAAGCTCATCCCCTTGAGTTTTGGCTTTGTAACCTTTTGCTATAAATCTCATCTGTGAATATAACTATATTGAGTCCTGTGAGTCCTCCTAGTGCATCACTGAATATGGGAGTGTCAAGACCCCTGACACATTGACATATGTACTCTGCATATCACAAAAATAGTGGTGGTCCCACCCTCATCTATGAGAGCAATAGCCCAGTAAGAAGCCTAGACTTTCACCCTTGCCAAGCAATAATAAGGTTCCCCAACCCCTCTGCCAGGGTGGTGTCAGAGAAGGTTGAATGAGAAGCCAGAACTTTTACCATCATCCAGGGGTAATGAGTTGCCTTCACCACCTCCCATGCCAGCAAAGGCCAAAAGGGGACAAGTGATGAGGCACCCCCTACTTTCCAAACATCGTAATATCGGTAGAGGCCTGGTGGGGAGCATGAACTCCCACCCCTGCACAACAGTAACGAAGTGCCCTTTCCTGTCCATATAGTGAGTCAAAGGAGGCCTAATGGTCACAGTGATAGCAATTTATCTCCCAATTTTGTGAAATTGGTTCCCTAGTTCTTTTAGTCTCTTAGATCCAACAATCTAGCAAAACCCCATGAAGGAATCACCAGGTATCGTTAGTTGCTGAGAAGTATGAGGCATAGGACATCATCCTCCATGCATTAGAGGAGAGGCTCCAGGAGCAACAGGAAGCAGAAGTTCAACAATTTTTCCCTTTTTATTGGTAATTGTGAATTGTTATGAGCCCTTTCTTAGGTACACCTTGTGTTCATCCCTAGTAAAAAAAAGAGTCCAGTTCCTATATGCAAATGATTTCTTTCAGTCTACTCCAAGTGCCTTTGAATACTTAGCTAAATAGGAGTGGATTTGGAGGAACTAAGGTCTGGGAAAAAGATAACTTTAAAGTCATCTGTTAAATGGGCTATTTGTCCAAAATATTCTGCTACCGTTATTTTCTGAGAAATGCTACTTATTATTCAACACTTGACAATTATTAAATTATCTACACTCTAGTTAGTACCAAACTTATCAGACTCTTTGTACAATGACTATTCTATTATTAAAAAGAAACTCTTTATGAATCTTGTTGCTTAAAGTGACCTTAAAAATATATACATGTATACATAACATATAGCATATAGTATATAATATATATTATATACATATATAGTATAACCAGTGGTCAAGAACCTGGTTAGCATGTGAACAAGGCAAGGAAGAGACTGGATTGAAAAAAATTATAATTGATTCTAGAGGCCAGTCCCTTGTTTTTTGACTATTTCTTGGCTGGACTGCTAATGCATGATATTTGTACAAATTCTTTTAGTTTGGCTTTTTCTCTTCCTCTTTTTTTAAGGACACACTGCATACTTTTTCTGAAAATACGCTTTGCCCTGGCTGGTGAGGCTCATGGATTGAGTGCCAACCCGCAAACCCAAGGGTCACGGTTCCATCCCCAGTCAGGGCCCATAATCAGGTTGCAAGTCAGGTCTCCAGCCAGATCCTCAGCTGGAGGGACGTAAAAGGCAATCATACATTGATGTTTCTTTCCCTTTCTTCCTCCCTCCCTTCCCCTCTCTCTAAAGATAATGGACAAAATTTTTTTTAAAAAAGGAAATACGCTTTTTTTTAAGGGGCAGATACACATGCATTATTAGTGCAATAAAAATTACCAAAAGAGGGAGAGAACATAAAACGTGTTTAGCTAAAACATTATTAAGGAACAAAACTTGTCTCTTTTCTTCTCCACCCTAACAGCCAAGGGGCACATGAATGTTACATTGCTGTAGAGTAGAAGGAAAACTACAGATAATTCAAGGACTGGTGCATATTTGGGGGGCCAATACGATCGTCCCATTTTCCCTTCCTTTTCAAAAGCTGGGTTTTGTTTGGCACCATATACAATTTAGCTTTTTTCCTTTCCTTTTCTTTTCTTTTCCTGGCCTACACCAGGTGGTGCAGTTGGGAGTTGGCTGAAAGAATCAGAGTGGACCACTTAGAACTTCCATTAAAGTCTGGACTTCTTTCCTCAGGGTTGGTCAATTGGCTTTCCTCGCAGACAGAGAAGATGCAATGCAGGTGGGGATGAGCGGTGGAGACAGAATTTTATACAATGCTATAAAAACCTTCACGGCAACTCTTATACTGAGATTCACTTCTTCGATTTTCTGGGTCACTTAGGCCTGCCCTTTCCCATTCCTAACAATCCTGTTTCCTGCCCCCTGGACTGGGTAAAATGGGTACTACCCTAAGCTTGAACTGACGAGTGTGGGTGGCCCCCGGTGTCACAGAAAGATCTCAAGTCTGCGGTCCTCAAAGGTCACCTTTCAGGCCTCACTCCGAGTATTGACAAACCAAACGAGCGCACCCCTGGGGAAGCCGACACACCACCCCCGACCCACCCACAGGCCGCAACGCCACAGACGTCAGACCCCCGAAACACCCTCCTGGCGGCAGGCTCCTAACTGGCGCATGCGCGGATCGCGTGAGGGCCTTCAGCGAACCAGGGGTCGTAGGCATCTGCATAGTGGTCCCAGTCTCTCAAAGGCCTGGCTCCCTCCACACGGTGAGGAAATCCCTGGCGGCAGCTATCTAGCATTGGTAGCGGAAGAAAAACAAGCCAGAGCAGTTGTGCAGGTTCCAGCGCGTTTCCTTTTCATACCCTAACTTCCGGTTCGTCAGCCGGTTCCGGGCTCTACCTTTCACTTCCGGTGCTTCGCGTTCCGCTGCGGCTGGTTCCTGCGTCTGGTTCCGCTGCGCTCAGGTGAGGGGACTTGGGGTACCGTGCCGTGACATGTTGCCCCGCGGAGTCGCCGGTGGTCGCAGCTTTGCTGTCCTAGGGGCCTCCACTGCCGCCGGCTGCGGCGGGACGCGCGGGGCTGCTTGTGGGCGCCCCGGGCCGCCTGTGCCCGAGTCTGTCTGCCGCCTGGGCCTCGCCGCCTACCTCCCTAGCGGGCTCTTCGCCTAGGTGTAGGGCCTCCTGCGCCCCGGTGAGCTTTGCATCCCCTAACTTCATTCTTCCCTCTTCGGGGATGTGAGCATTCTCTCCCCTCACTCTCCCTATTGACACCTCGGTCCTCATGGACTTAGGGGCGTCTATTGTATCTGATTTCTAAGCTGTGCCATACCTGCCCTTTCAGCCCTCGCTTCTGCACTGGCTGGGTGGCTGCTGGGTGCTGCCCTGGGTAGGAGTTGACAGTAGTGCTTGAGACACCAGGCTTGTTGCACAGGTAACCTCCAACCCTCAATTCCTGTCAGGTTAACTTTCCTGCTTTTACTTTCAAATTTCCGCCTCGCAAAAATACTTTTTAGTGTGGTCTTAGGCCAGTTGTTTTACTTGAGTTTTCAAATCTGTAAAATAATATTAAAACTGTGTTTAGGCCCAGGCTGGTGGCACAGTGGAGAAGGCGCTGGCCTGCGAACCCCTAACGTCACTGGTTCAATTCCCAGCCAGGGCAACATAACTAGGTTGCAAGCCAGGTCTCCAGCCAGGTCCGTAGCTGGAGGCAGGTGGTTGGTTATACATTGATGGTTATACATTGATGTCTTTCTCCCTCTCTGCCTTGATCCCTCCCCCTCTCTCTCAAATAATAAAGTCTATTTAAAAAAAAACTATTTAAATTTGATTCAAAAGGTCTTTTTTTTAAACTGAGGATCAAAACATTTGTTAGAGCAAGTTCTCTAAAACGAGATACATTGCTCTGAAGTGACACACTTTATTTAAACTTTTAATAGAACAGACTAAATATAAAAGTAATTATAGGTGAATTTGTGACATTCCTCTTTTAACGGGCATGTTGAAGACCCCTGCCACCCTAAGTTTTGAAATAAGTTGTTCATATTAAGATTCAGAATTGGTCCTCTTTCTTGCTGTTGGTTGTTGTATGTGAAGAGCACAATCAAAGGTTTCTATAAATAAGTGACAGCATTTGGAAACACCAATACTATGAGTTTGGAACATTCAGTTCTCTGACCTGTGGGGGGAACAAACTTATGAAATGTGTTAAAAAGCTTTATGAGGGAGGAGACCTACATGCTCTTGTTGATGAGAATCCTTCCCAACTGTTTATGTGGCTGTGGGTTTTGTAGTTGTTGGTCTTTGATGTCTGCAGGTCAATTCAAGGGAGAGAGGGGTGGTGTATACAGGTACAAAACAGGACATTTAATTAGAAGACCTGTTCTGTTACCAGTTGTATGCCCATGGCCAGATTGCATAACTTCTCCGAACTCCTGTTTCCTTAGTTGTGAACACAGGACAGTTCTTATCAAACAACCTTGCTAAATGAGATTGTCTCAATAAAAAACTGTCCAGTGTATTAAATATGAAGTAGATAATGGCTGTTTACTACTTAGCACAGTGCCTGGAACATTTTAGGTTCCATTTTTTAAATTTATTTTAAGAATACTTACATTTTGCTTCTTACTATGTGCCAGGTACTGTGTGACTTATAAATATGAACTATTTTAATCTTCATAACAACCCTAAGAAATAGGTAGGCTTACCATCCCTATTTTGTGGAGGAAACCTAAGCACTAGGACCCAAATAACTTTCCAGAGACAAATAGTTAATAAGTGGGAGAGCAGGGACTTGAACCCAGATAATCTAGCTCTAGAGTTTGTGCCCTTCTCAACTCACTCTCCTACCTCTCAAATATTAAATGAACAATGGTCCATCATAGAAAAACTTGCTTTTAGCATAAACCTGATCTAACAGAGAGGAAGGCTGCCTTGGCTGGTGGCACAGTGGATAAGGCATGGGGCTGTGAACCCAAAGGTCACTGGTTTGATTCCTAGCCAGGGCACATAACCAGGTTGCAAGCCAGGTCTCCAGCCAGGTCCGTAGCTGGAGGCAGGTGAAAGGCAGCCATACATGGATGTCTCTCTCCCTCTCTGCCTCTCTCCCTTCCCCTCTCTCTAAAAATAATAAATAAAATATTTAAAAAAAAAGAGAGAGGGAGGGACAAGTAGGTAATTGAACAGAGAGAATTTGATGGAATATCAAGAAGCACTGACTCCTAAACTCAAAACTGGGAGGGTGGGGGAATTTTAACTTTGAGTCCTACTGTAACATTACTGTAAGAAAATGCTGTTTCTCTACCATCTAGTTGTAGAGTAGAACTCAAACTGCACAGCTTATAAAACTTAAAGTTATAGGTTTGCATACATCTTTAATATATTTAAACTAAACAATTTTTATATGCTTTTCTCCCAGGTGTTTTATTCTGAATAAGCTCTGCCTCAACATATGTTTCTGGGATGGCTCTCCCTATCATCGTGAAGTGGGGGGGTCAGGAATATTCAGTGACCACACTGTCAGAAGACGATACTGTGCTGGATCTCAAACAGTTCCTGAGGACCCTTACAGGAGTGCTACCTGAGCGACAGAAATTACTTGGACTTAAAGTTAAAGGTAATTCTCTCCTCATGTCAAATTTTTTATTTTGATAGGAATTTTTATGTCAGCTATTACGTATTCTCTTTAATAAGTCTTTTCCTTTGGAGATTTCTTTGATAGCGCTATTTCTAAAATTGTTTTTGATAGAAGAAAAAAAATTAAATGTTACTTGAAAATACCACCAGAATTAAGATTATTTTTGATTCTCCTGACAGTTGGTGTTTTTGCTTGTTTAATGTTTGGAACAGAAATCCCAGGTAAAAGTGTAAGTTTTGACATCTGCCTTTTTCTTAAAGATTGTGCCTGAGTAATGATGAGTAGCAATTATAGGCAGTGTCTATACCCAGTCTAAAAAGGACTTTCATGGTGTCTGTGTTTGTCATATCATCAAAGGGTGTGTTTTGAGTAGCATTAAATGTATAGTTATCTTAGGTGTGCAGTTTCCAAGAGTTTTTGGAAAACGTTTATCTTCATCTTGAACAACAAAACAAATCATGAATTTACTTTGTTTAGTGAGTTGAATAAGGGTATTCCTTAAGACGGAGTTGGGGAAAAATCAAATCTTGTATTAGTTAGTACTTCCTAGTGTGTTTGAAATTCCTAATTCAGCAGTATTATTTTGTTAATTTAAGGAAAAAAGAACCTGCTGTAGGATGTGTACCAAACCTTCTACTTGTAATGTTAGGGTTTTATATAATGGGATAGTGAAACCAGCACCTGAACTTTAGTGAGAAAACAGTCATTTGCTTGTATTGTAGGCAAACCTGCAGAAAATGATGTTAAGCTTGGAGCTCTCAAACTGAAACCAAATACTAAAATCATGATGATGGGAACTCGTGAGGAGAGCTTGGTAAATGTTTACTTTTGTTACCATTTGTCCCTTTGCAGATGTGATGATTTACATTACATTTCTATATCATAGTTTTAATTGTGGTGAAACTGTCAGTTTTAGCAGTCAATGAGAAAGAAAAGCTACACAGTGATTGTGGTATTAACTCAGCAGGAAACAAATAACTGAGGAACTTGTTAGTATGTGACCAGCTGTAAGTATAGTAGTAGTGCCAATGGTCCAATTTAACATAGCAGATCTGTCCAGTGATTGTATACAACACATAACAAAGTGTGAACATTTTCCCACAATGTGTGCTTGAAAAACTCTTGAACTCAGTCTCTCATTTGCTTTTTTTACTATGCATATATTTGTTATGTTAAAAATAACATAGTAAAACAAACCATTTTCATCTCATTAGGAAGATGTCTTAGGTCCACCTCCTGACAATGATGATGTTGTCAATGACTTTGATATTGAAGATGAAGTGGTTGAAGTAGAAAATAGGTAAGTGCTTTTCACCACCAAGCAAATTGGTTGTAATGTGAGAAAAAGTGAATATTTCATCTGATTTTATTTTCTATTTATTTTATTTAAAAAATTTATTTTTAATTATAATTGTCCCTGTTTTTCTCCATTTGCCCTCCTCTGTCCCTCCTCACCCCAACTCCCTTCTCCCACAGTCCATCCCCACCCCATGAACATGTATGAATGAATGTTCACGGGTCATTCGTACATGTTCTTTGACTACTCTCTTCCTCTTTCCACTCTTTTCCCCACCCATTTTCACTGGCAGCTGTCTGTTCCCTGTTTCCATGACTCTTAATTCTGTTTTGTTGATTAGTTTATTTTGTTCACTAGACACCTCTTATAAGTGATGTCATATGGTATCTATCTTTTACCAACTGGCTTATTTCACTTAGTAGTCTCTAGTTTTGACCATGCTGTCTGTTGCAAAGGGTGGGAATTCCTTCCTTCTTTCTGTGGTGTAGTAATTCATTGATTTTATTTTTTCATTAGGGAAGAAAACCTCCTGAAAATTTCTCGCAGAGTAAAAGAGTACAAAGTGGAAATTTTGAATCCACCCAGGGAAGGGAAAAAGCTTTTGGTACTAGATGTTGATTATACGTTATTTGGTAAGTTGGCTTTATCATTTGTTATCCACATTTTTTCTTTTGTTTGTTTATGTTTTCCTTGTAATATGAAGTATTTGAAAGGTTTTCTTACTATTTCAAAAGTAAATCATTAATTAGAAAACATAAAAGAATAAAAAGTCATCTGTAATTCAAAGACTCAAAGATCACCACTTTTATATTTTTGTATTTAAAAATTTTTATTTATTTATAGATTTTAGGGACAGTAAGGGAGGAAGGGAGAAAGAGAAAAGAGATTGGTTTTTTGTTCCATTTATTTAGGCATTTATTGGTTGATTCTTGTAAGTGCCCTGGCTGCAGGTCAAACCCTCAACCTTGGCATATCAGGATGATGCTTTAACCAATTGAGCTACCCGGTGACCTATTTTTGCGTATCTTCAAGAATGTTTGTATGTATACCTTTATTACTTTTGCTTAATGATGTTTTGAACATTTTCTCATTTAATATTAATCATTGTGAACTAAGTATATACTATATTTTTCACTTCATAAGACACACTTTTTATCCTCCAAAAGTGGAGGTGGGGGAATGTCTGTGCGTCTATGGAGCAAATATTGTATCACAGACTGTGATGTGTATTACCTGATCTGTCAGTGTTGGCGACAGCACTTAGAAGAGGAAGTGGTGGGCCCATGCGAAACTCCTAGAGACGCTTAAATGTTCCGCTTTACTGCTGAATCTCAGGGTGTCTGGTTAGTTGCAGTCCGCCTCTGCCCATCGCCTGGGACTGGGAGAGTGTAGAGAGCTGCCTGACACTCCCGGCTACAACCACTGACCTCTTGAATCAGCGAAGATAATGATGGGTACGAGGCTTATGAGTGCTTGACCAGTTTATAGAGCACATATTAGCAAAACTACAAAAAAGAGGTTTAAAGAAGTGAAGACTCATCTGGCTGTAATTCCTGGGGGTCTTACCAGCCAATTGCAACCCCTTGACATTTCCATCAACAAACCATTTAAAGTCTTTATGTGAGAGGAGATGGATGGCTGCTGGTAATCATGATCTGATAGCTACTGGATGAATGAAGAGACCTACTATCATTCCAAGTTTGTGAATGGTGAAAACATCATGGCACTCAGTGAAGAATGAAATCGTATGGTCATTTAAAAAATGTGGCATTAGTAATGCCTTAGATAGAACTGAAGATAGTATCATATATGAAGATAGCGAAGAGATGATATCAATGATTGTGAACAACCGAGCTTCATAAATTCTAACACTAGTGATGATGAGTTCTTGGGGTTCCCAGAACACTAGAGGAGTACTTGAACCTTAAAGACTCTCCTCATTTGTTAATAACAGTGATGATGGTTCTTAATACCGCAGTTTACTGCAGTTAATTTTACATGGTTGAAATATTATCCTGTTATATTTTATTAAATATTTTAGTACACCATTTGGTTCAGAATATTTTTTTTCTTGTTTTCCTCCTCTAAACCTAGGTGCATCTTGTGGTCAAGTGTGTCTTATAGTGTGAAAAATACAGTATATTTTTGTCACACGGAATTCTAGTTTATGGGTGCACCATAATCTACCAAGCCATTCCCTATTGATTTACATTTAAAGTTTTATGAGGATTATTTAAAAATAATTTTTGATATTTTATTACTGGTTTTATTTTGAATTATATTCAGGGCAGATTCTTGAATTAAAAATTTCTTCATGTTCAACAGGAAAAGATGTTCATTTCATCCTCTAATATTGTCAATAAAGGATTAGTCGACTTTTGATATTAGAATGAACTTACCTCTAATCCTACCTAAATGTGAAGTACATGTCATAAGTTAATGTATGCTTATTTTAAAATTTTATCATAAATTTATTATAAGTTAACCTCTGATTTTGGTGAAATGTGATTGTACCCGGAAGGTGAAAGGCTTAAAGTGAGTATCAGTGACCCTAGTTTGTTTTTCATGTTATAAAGTAAGATCTACATTTTAAAGACACAAAATCTTTACACTATAAATTATGGCTATTGCTCTTAAAAAATTGAACAGACTCGATCAATTAAAATTGGATTGCGAGGATATTAACTTATGTGCTTTGAAGACATCTTTGTTAGTCAATGTAATTCATTCAGAATTAGCTTGCATTTGAGTGTTTATATTACATTTCCTAAGTTTAATTGATATTAGGTATTAGTCCACTGTAATAAACTAATACTCATATATGACCGATTTTCTTTTAGACCATAGGTCCTGTGCAGAGACTGGGGTAGAATTAATGCGGCCATATCTTCATGAATTCCTAACGTCTGCATATGAAGATTATGACATTGTTATTTGGTGTA
This sequence comes from Noctilio leporinus, assembly GCA_004026585.1. Classification (NCBI taxonomy): domain Eukaryota; kingdom Metazoa; phylum Chordata; class Mammalia; order Chiroptera; family Noctilionidae; genus Noctilio; species Noctilio leporinus. The sequence continues at coordinate 37,166 of PVIW01008488.1, forward strand.
AGCTATACATTTTTATTTTTATTTAGATTTTCATGGAAATAAGGTTGTTCTTTTTATCATTCTGCTTTATAAAATACCACTTAAAATGACCTATGTTTAGATGACACATTTTTCATTTATTTTAGCAAATTTTTAATGAACATGTTTGACTTTTCTTGCATCACCATATAACTTATACATATACTTGCCAATACCACTGAAATAGTTAAATATAGGTAGAGAGTAGATTATGGTGTGAGAGTAAAAATATCCTTATTTTTATAAGATCTTTCCCCACCTTGATGAGGAACTTTTCTTTCTGATCTTTATTGTAGAATCTTTGATGCTTCAGGATATCAAGATATTGTTGCTTTCTCCTTTCTTCATCACTCTCGTTCCCAAACTCTTGGAAAAAGATATATTTTTAAAAATCACAATAATGTGGTTCTTCAGAACTAGAGAGGCAATGTGAATTTACTTAAGGAAAATTAATGAGTGGACTAAAGTAGTCTAACTCAGATTGTGGTCTGTGGATTATTCCAGGAACTTACAGGTCTGTGATAAGATAAAGGTAATGAGTTGTCTCCAAAAAGTAAATTTACTGCATTACTAAGCAAAATGATTAGTTCAATTGGCATTTTTTTTTTTTTTTTTTTTGGTGGCAAGACTTCTTGAAAAGGGAAGTGGTGTGTTGATTTACATCTGACCTCTCCACAAACATCGAAAGTTTCCTCTAGCAGTATCATAAGCAGAGAAGAGCTATCCTGATTATGAATTAAATAAAATCTAATCAATTAAATATGCTACATCTAATTGTACTAGGTAAAAAAATTTTTTTATTGATTCTAGAAAGAGGGAAAGTGGGGGGAAAGAGAGGGAATCATTGGTGTGAGAGAGAAGCTTCAGTTGATTGCCTCTTACATGCACCCTAATCTGGAAACAACCTGCAACCCAATCTGGGATCAACTGGGGACCAAACCGCTACCTTTTGGTTTGTGGGATGACACCCAGCCAACTCAACCATGCCAGCCAAGGCTAATTGTACTAGGGTTTTGATGAGAGGCCACATAGTTGTATTGCAGTCTATATCTTTCCTTTGTAATCAGAGTATCTCCATTGTTCAGTCACAATATGATTTCACAGCCATTAAGAATAAAGACTTAAATACATAATTTTCTGCTCTGGTCAGTGTGGCTCAGTTGGTTGGGGTGTCATTTGGTAAATCAAAAGTTTGCAGTTGGATTTCCTGTTGGCATATACCTAGGTTGCAGGCTTGGTCCCCAGTCAGGGCACCTGTGAGAGGCAACTCTCAAGTCGTTGTTTCAGTCCCTCCTTTCCCTCTCTCTAAAATCAATAAGCATATACTTTAAAAAATAAAGTAAAAAATAAATATTTAATTTTTTTGTTTGTAAGACACAGAAGAAAGCTTCCCAGGAAACAAATTTTTGTTCAATAACTTTCATATTTGAGCTGACATTTGAGAAAAAAGTTCATCCTATAAGTTAAAGTAAACTTAGAAATTTAGAGAACTTTTTACAATCATATGTTTAACTTATTTTTGTAAATTACAATATTTCATAGTAATATGTTGAAAAGGGCAGCTCAGAGCTAAATAGAGTAGGATTTTAATTCTGGCTTTGTCTTTACTATGTGATACTGGGCAGATCATTTAGTTAATTTACATCTTAGCTTCCTCACTCCAGAAATAAAGATAAATAAACCTATATTACTGGGTTTGGTTGTAATAATAAGATATTGGTATAGCACATAATATTGTGTCTGATATGTAATAGTTACTTAGTAATTAGAAACCTGTTTGTTTGTTTCATCTAAAAAATCATAAAGACAATACATAGCAAATTTACAAATTGTTTTTCTCATGATTGTTGTCATTGTAGATATGTCATTCTCCAAAGTTTTGGTTTAGCTGGCCAGTTTTGCATGGAAGGTTGTTCCTTTATTTGTTGTGTTTGCTAAGGATGATTATTTTGAGAATGTAGGTACCTCTATTGCTCTTTAATAATGCGCATACACACTTAAAAAAATTTGATTCCTTTTTTCCCCTTTTTAAACATTTTGCTTTGTAATACTTACTTGGTTTAATGTGGTAACTTGAGACCAGAGGGCGTATAAAGCTGAGGGTTGAATTTTGATATCAATGATTTCAAAACTGGCTGGTGTCTTGACAGTGAGCAGCTACGTAACATATATCGGTTTATGAATTTAGTTGTCTTAGACTCCCTGTTAAAAGCTCCCGGATGCAGTGAGCTGTGAGTTTGCCGAGCCTAGCAGAATTCATTGAACCTAGCTAGCTAGTCTTTAACATTAACTTTCTACACAGTATTTTATCTTCTTAAAATTGATTTTTGGATAGAAGAAAGGGGAGAGAGAGAGAAAGACAAAACATTGATTTGTTGTTTTTATTTACTCATTGATTGGTTGCTTCTTGCATGTGCCCCAACCTGAGACTGAACCTGCAACTTTTGTGTATCAGGACAATACTCTAACCAACTAGGCTACTCAGCCAGGGCTCAGCACAATATTAATCTGCATATGTTGACATATATACTTGTACATTGCCTGGATAGAAGAATATGGGGATTCAGACACCCTAAATTTGAGTTTAGAACTGATAGAGAATAGTATCAGAGTTGTTTTAAAGATAATTTAGGTCTTTATAAATTTCCTAGGTTCAGAGTTCTTTTGAGCATTAGTTACTTATATCTTTTAGACATAAGTTGTTTACATTTTATTCTGTCTTGAAAACATGAAAATAAGTATTTTTTATAAACACTTTTAAAAATTACCATAAGGCACTGGATGGTGGCATGGTGGATAAGGCGCTGGCCTGTGAACCTAAAGGTCTGGTTAGATTCCCAGCCAGAACACACAACCAGGTTGCAAGCCAGGTCTCCAGCCAAGTCTGAAGCTGGAGGCAGGTGAAAGGCAACCATACACTGATGTCTCTGTCCCTCTCTGCCTCTCTCCCTTCCCCGCTCTCTGAGAATAATAAATAAAATCTAAGAAAGTACCATAAATGTGTAATTTATTCAACTTTTAGTCTTGCCTAGAAAACTTGTTTACTTATACAAGAAAGGTTTTTTAAAATGAAATTCAAGCTTTTCATATGTCTTGTATTATCATTCCTCATGTTTTAGCTGCAACAAACATGAAGTGGATTGAAGCTAAAATGAAAGTAAGTGTCAGAAAAATAATCCATTTAAGAATGCTTTGAAACTACATTTGTCTTTTTAAACTTTTTGATTGAGTTAATTTTATTCTCACTGGAGGACATTTAGTAGATAAACAGGATCAGGAGTTAGAGGTGTGTTTAAAGTCTAATGGATTATATTGAATACCTGTGCTTTCTTCAAGAAAATGTACAGCAGAGCTCCTCTTTCTCTTTCCTCCCCTTTTACTATGATGTTTTCTTTTCCTCTTGTTCTGCTGTGTGATACTTAAAGGAATGATGCTCTTCTAAAATAGTGAATTGGGAAGTAATCTGTTTTTAGTTTATTTTCTTTGGACTGCCATTTATTGACTCAGCTAAGTGAAACTAAAATACTTGCTGGCTGATAAGTATCCCAGGGGGATAAAAACTTGGCATTATGAGAAATTATAGCTGGAATTTTCAAAAAGCCTGGAGTTTTTCACATTATATTTTAAACACATGAATATTTGTATTTATAGGAGCTGGGAGTGAGCACAAATGCAAATTACAAGATTACCTTCATGTTGGACAGTGCTGCTATGATAACAGTACATACACCAAGGAGAGGATTAATAGATGTAAGAAGTCATTTTACTTTTATTTAGTGAGTTGTTTATTTTCTAATGTACTTTTGCATTTATGTTGATGGAATAAACTATAGAAAGAGTTTAGAACTACATCTGAGTGGGCAGTAAAGTATCAGTTGAGTTTTGACATGGGAAGATGAATTTAAGGTTAATAGGTTTGAATTTAGTTTTTTTTAGATTTGAATTTTAATTATAAAATTAGAAGTTGTGATGTAGGAAAGGTCAAGGAAGATCAAGGGTATTTGTCCCACGATGATGGCCCACATGGCATAGCTGAAGGCAGGGTAGGTGAGGAAAAATACTGACCATCTTCAAGGGAGATACCTAGAAGCAAACCAAAATATGCTTGCTCTGCACTATGTGAAACTGATAAATAAGAACATATATCATGATGCATGTAGTTTGGAGTGATATATGTGAAGCTGCAGAGAAGAGCAGCAAAAGCCGTCAAAGAAAAGGATTGGACTGAAAAGGCTAGGATTCTTCACTTTATTTACTTGTCAAGTTAACTAGTCATATTATTGAACTTCTACTATCCTTGAGTTCCTGTGATAGGCACTGCTGTGCATAAAGAGATGAGGAGGTGTGGCCCATGCCTTTTGGAAACACAAGCTACTAGGAATTGGGGAGAACTTAGCATGCTAGAAAAGCTTAGGGGAGACAGTATTAAAATTGTCAGATTCTAAATAAAGCATTTGTCTCTAAAAAAAAATTGTCAGATTCATAAATAGGAAGGTTTAAATGGATGGGGATTTGTTCAATAGAAGGAAATACTACATGTATCAGGGGCAAATATAGTTATTACAGACTGAAGTGGTACATTTACAGAATGCAAGCAATAAATAAGTTGGGAAATGTTAAACATAAACATAATCAGAGGGTAAAAATTCTCACTATACTGACAAGAGGAAGTTGAAATGTAAATTGTGTTTATCCATATAATGGGACATAGCTAAATCATACATTGTAGTAGAATATTTAATGCTTTAAAATTTTTTACTATACATCATTAAATTGAAAGAAAGATTTTACAGAACATGCTTGCAAACTGATAGAAAATAGTTCTTAACTTTCGTTTGGTTCAGGGTTCTCCTTAGCTTACCTCTGTGAGGCCACTGCTGTTTATAAAAAAGACTGAAGGTACCTGTGAACCCAAAGGTCGCAGGTTCGATTCCCTAGCCAGGGCACATAACAAGGTTGCAAACCAGGTCTCCCAGTCAGGTCTGTGGCTGGAGGCAGGTAAAAAGCAACCATACTGGATGTCTCTCCCGCTGTCTGCCTCTCTCCCTTCCCCTCTTTCTAAAAATAATGAAATAAAATCTAAAAAAAATAAATAAGAATAGCTAGTTGATGTCTTTGGTACTGATTGAGTTATAAGTAATTTTAAATTTTCCTTTGAGCTTTTCTGTGTTTTTGATTTTTTGTATAGTCATCAATATTCTCTAAGAACAAAATAGTCCATGTTTGAAGAGCAACTGGTGCTTAACTAATTACAAAATGACGTTATTTAGGATGATGTAGGAATCCTAACCCTAGGTGTCCTAAAGCTATTGTTACATTTCTTGAGACTCTGTTAGCCAAGAAAACCAAGAATCTGGCTTATGTGTTGGCTCCTGTGTGTTGGTCTTTTAAGTATTTGAGGGTTTTGTTTCAGTGGTAAACAAGTAGTACAAATAAATTCAGGCAAATACAATTTTAGTAAAATTAAAATAATAACATTCTTCGTTGTAGCTAGGATACTAAGAAGAAAATAGCTTTCTTCACACTAAAATAAATTACAGAAGGAGGAAAAGAAAACTTTTTAAAATTTTATTCATTTTTTAAAAAATATTTAATTTATTATTTTTAGAGAGAGGGGAAGGGAGAGAAGCAGAGACGGAGAGAGACATCAATGTATATGGTTGCCTTTCACCTGCCTCCAGCTACGGAGCTGGCTGAAGACCTGGCTTGCAACCTGGTTATGTGCCTTGGCTGGGAATCGAACCAGCGACCTTCGGGTTCACAGGCCAGTGCCTTATCCACTGTGCCACCAGCCAGGGTATTCATTATTTTTAGAGAGGGAAGAAGGGAGGGAGGAAGAAGGGAAGAGAAATGTCAATGCATGGTTGCCTTTTGCATGCCTCTGGCTGGGGACCTGACTGGAGACCTGGCCTCCAACCTGGGTATGTGCCCTAGCTAGGAATTGAACCAGCGACCCTTGAATTTGCAGACTGGCACTCAATCCACTGAGCCACACCAGCCAGGTCTTAACAATTTTTAATGACAACTCTTGTCACCATTTACTTACTATCATTTAGTCTCATATAGTTACTATTGCCATATATATCATATTACCATAAATGAGATTCCTGCCTTAAATCAAAACGTACTTTTGCCACTAAAAATTTATTAAAAATTTTTTTTCTAAATGTGTACAATACAGTCACATGGTTCATAATAAAAAGTATATAATGAGAAGTCTTCCTCCCAATTGGGCCCACTAGCCACTTAACTCTACTTCCCATAGGAAATCACTTATTTCTTATGTGGTCTTATAAGCCTTATGCAATTACCAACAGATATGAATATGTAAAAAAATTAATTTTTTTGAAGGCTCATTTTAAGAATTCAGAAATAAAAGCAAGAACTTAACAAATTATGGTGCTGTTGAAGTTAAGCAATCGAATGCCCTAGAAATTGTGCACCAATGCCACTGTATTAAAGACAAAACCAATTTTCTGTAATATTTAAATTCTGTATTAAAATACTTAAGTACTTAAAATTATGTATTAAAGGGGCCAGGTACATTGCCCATCACAAAGTTTTCTAGCGTTGAGAACAGGCTCATCGACGTTCAAACTCTGAGGGTTGGTATTAGCCCAGGAAGTCCTGTGACTGCTCAGCGGACATCCACACAATTCCTTTTGAGTTTCTAAATTGAATAATTACTCTTCCTTTGATCCCAAATCTTCATCTTGAAATTATGGAAAGTGTTATAATGGGGTTTACTTCAGCTAGACATAAGCACATTTTTCAGAAGTTAACATTTTGAGGCACGTTGTGCTTGACAGCATATTGCCTCTCAGTAGTTCCATTCATACAGTCAGCCGTCCTCACTTTATCGGAAAGGGAACCACTGCATAGTTCCTCAGGGCATTTTGTATTGTTTCTGCTTTTAGGAAACGGTGAACTAGTGATACAATTTGAGTTAAATCTAAACTTTTATTCTAAGGTAAAGCCGCTTGGTGTTATATGGGGAAAATTTTCAGAGTTTTATAGCAAAAAGAACACCATTATGTTTGATGACATAGGAAGAAATTTTCTAATGAACCCGCAGAATGGACTAAAGGTAAGACATAATTTTACTTGCTGTGCTCATGTAACCCAGAACATATGACAGAACTTCAATACTGTTGAATTGCACACATTTTTGAAAGTGCTGTATTATTATGGTTATCAAGAAAAGTTTAAATATATAGAAAGTTTTATATAAAATTGAACACTGTTTTTTTGGTTAGGTATCTCATTCAGGTGTTTTATTTTTAATTAATTTGCTCCAACCCCCACCTCTTCCTCTGGCAACCACCCATCTGTTCTCTGGTTCTATGAGCTAGCTTGGTGGTTTTTTTTATTTGTGTTTTATCTTTATTTTTGATTTTAATTACATGTGAGACAAGGAATGATTTTTGAGAAGATCTTTAACTTTAAATATAAACATAGCTCTGGCTGGGTGGCTTAGTTGGTTGGAGCGTAGTCTCATGCACCAAAAGGTTGCATGCAGGTTCAGTTTCCTATTGGGTGTGTGTAGGAGGCAACCAGTCAATGTTTCTCCCATTAATCTCTCTCTCTCTTTCTCAATAAACATATCCTTCGGTGAAGGTTAAATATATATTATTAGTTTCATATCTATTTAAAAAAACTTTATTTTTCCAGCCAATATTTGATACCTGCTCATCTTTGAACGCAGAGATGATAATGTACATTTCTAGTTCTTCATGTTACTTTAGAGCAGGGTTTTTTTGTTTTTTAAATTTTTTTTAATCAGAATACTCAGTAGAATCACTGAAGGAATTCCTTAAAGTATGTAAGTCTCCACTCCCCGAAATTCTAATTCAGGAAAGGTATTTTTAAGCATTCCGTAGAAATCTCTCACATGTCTCCTTTTGAAGACTTCTTAAGAAGGTAGTTTTTAATGATCTGCCCACACTGACACAGAAGCAGTTTGAAATTGAGAAATTCTCTGAAATACTGTGCTTTGTTATCATGATTTCATAATGCTTTGGTAGACATCTCAAAAAAAGATTGTCAGAAATCTTAACCATAAAATAGCTTATTTTAAAAATAGTTAACTTCTAATGATATAAGCTTGCAAACTGAAGATTTAAAATATATAGAAGGCATTGTGAATTATGAATTTAATATTGACCTATAAAAATACATGAATTTGGTCATTGATAAATCAATTGATATTCTGAAAACTTCATTTTTATTATCTGTACAAAGAATTGATGATATAAGAGAGTTCAGATAATCTAGATATTCTTAAATTCCTAAAAACATTTCTTTGATGTGAGCAGTGGTCATATGCTGCCTGTACTGCTAGTGAGCACTTGGGTCATTTTTGAAAAAAGGTACAGTAAGCAATGATTATACTGAAGTAGTATAATCATAGTATAATTAATTCAGTGAGTAGTAGATTTTTTTTCTACTTATCTAGTTTATTGACTTTTACAATCAGTGCCCAAGAGCAAATGCTTAGAAAGTAAAAGTAACTTATCAGGGCCCTGGGTTGAAAATCTTAATAGCCACTGGACTGGTACTTTCTCTTTCAGTCTAAATCCCTTGCTGCTTTTGAACTTGGAATAATTTTGGTACATTGTATATTAATAGCTTAAAAGTTAATATGTTACCTTTGCAATCTTTAGTTGAATGAAAGGATACAATAAAACATTATGATATACTCATTGCAGTACATCATGACACCACTCCTGTTTACTATTTACTGCCAGCACCAGGGCTCAGCAAGGGTCTGCAAGTCTTTGATTTCCATTCATTGCTGTTGTGAAACAGCACTGCCAATGCTGCCTGTTCGGAAGTGGATCTCCTATAAGGGCTTGCTTCTGCGCATACCTGACAGCTATCTGATTTTCCATGTTACTATGTAAAATTAACTACTAATGACCAATTTGCATTTTCTTCGGATCACAGTAAGGATATACACATATTAATACTTTACTAAGTATTATTTACGCAGTCCTTACATGTACCTTTCAGAAGAATGTGAAATTAAAAACAAAAAATTAATAACAGGAAAATCCAAATATAAATACAATTCCATAGAATCGTATAACAAGACCTCTGGGTATGCATCATCCAATTGAAACAGCTTATCAATTCATGGATGATTATGTTTGTTCTGTATCCTACTTTCCTCTCTGTAATATTTTGAAGCAAATTCAAGATAAACCATTTTATTTAAAATTAATATAAAGATTTTTCTTTTTAAAAAAGATTATATTTATTTTTAAGGAGAGAGGAAGGGAGGGTGAACCAGGGAGAGAGACATTAGTGTGAGAGAGAACCATCAATTGGTGCCTCCAGGATGTACCTGACCAGCCCAGGCATGTGCTCTGACTGGGAATAGAACCTGTGACTTCTCCTTTGCAGGATGATGCCCAACCAACTGAACCACACCGGTTGGGGCAAAATTAATATAGCAATTTGAGATGGTGTCTTTAAAAAAGTAAAACTCTTATTAAAGAATAGTGCATAAAATTTATAGATTAGCAAATTGTGATTAAGATAACACATGTAACTGCCACTCAAGTTAAGATAAAATATTCTTACTAATTATAGTCCTCCATCCTGCCTACCATCCTGACGTTTTTGCTTTTAAAATGAATCAAAATATATCAACCTTAGAAATTTTATCATAAACTATATCAATTATAATATTTGGAAAATACGACTTTTTATTAGAAAACTTGTATAACTAGAAATATTTATGGAGACTTTAATGATAGATGTTTAAGATAAAGTAAAATAGGAAACAAGCCATAAAAAATTGAGAGCTAAATAAAAATTTTATAGAAGTATACTAAAATGAAAATCATCAATGTTAAAACCTATCTCCCTTATTAGATCAAGCCTGTATTTGAGTTAACTTTTTATGAATAAAGTGATATAAGTGAAATTACTCAATTAGTAGGAAACAACTGGATTGATATAAGGGGAAAAGTCTGAGCAGTTATGCAAGGAAGAGAAACTGCATAGGTTTCTAGTGCTATGAGAAAGCTGGTGAATTAGGTGGGAGAGCTCTGAGCTCTTGTACTATAAACATTATATCATGATTGTCAGTTTATTAAACTGAGATAATATAAAATTAATTTTAAATATTAACATTCTTGGTGATACTTTCATCTCATTAACTCTAAATGATAGAACAGTGTAGATTTGTACTAGTTCCTATGTTGCAATGTGAAGTGTTGGGTAATGTTTGTTTCCTAATAGATAAGGCCTTTTATGAAAGCACACCTAAATCGAGATAAAGACAAAGAACTTCTGAAATTAACTCAGTACCTCAAGGAAATAGCAAAATTGGATGACTTTTTGGACCTAAATCACAAATATTGGGAAAGGTAAGTGCTAATTGTTATTTCCTTACATTAATGAATGAAAAATTGGTGACTCCGGTTGTAAAAATAACTCTTTGAATTTTTATTAAAAATGGATAAATCCTAAGACTATTTTCTAATCCTGTGACATCTCCCCTGAAAGTATTTTTCCCCTTTGTTTTAACCTCTTAATTTGTTTTTAAGCCCACATCTTAAGGTCTCTAATAAGGAGGACCTGAGAGACTGTTACATGTGTGTGATGCTACTTGTAAATTATTTTTGACATTAGGTCACTATTTTATGAATCATATGAAAATGTAATCTCCATTCTCATAATGTAAAGTCATGTCAGCATAAAATAATACACTAAAATTTTTCCTGTTAAAAATTAATCTACAAGTAATCTCTTCCTGTAGCAGAAAAGTTAGAAAACTACTCCACTAGCAAAATAATTGGCCCTGGCTGGTGTGGCTCAGTGGGTAGGTGCCAGCCTGTGAACCCAAACGTTGCTGGTTTGATTCCCAGTCAGGGCACATAACTAGGTTGCAAGCCAGGTCTCCAGCCAGGTCTGTAGCTGGAGGTAGGTGAAAGGCAGCTATACATTGATGTTTCTCTCCCTTTTTTCTGCCCTCCTTGCCCTCTCTTTAAAAATAATGAATAAAACTTAAAAAAAATTTACATGCAATAAAATTCATTCTTTAAAAAAATAATAATAATTGTGATTTTCCTTTGTAAAGATAACCAGTGTTACCATTTGGTATCTTTCAGTTGTTTCTAAACATAAACATGCACAAATCTACATACAGAATACATATGAATGTCAAGATTTTGAAGCAGGGTAAGACCTGAGAAGTGGACAGGATTATTATATACTACAGTACTTGTTTGATAGATCTTTAAAGATCTGATTTCACTAATACAGCAACAGGAATATAACTACTTGTGTAATAATGACACTTTGACTTTTCAAATTTCACTTTTGGCTTTCATATCACTCTGACATACAGGTTCTCATTAGAGTCTCATAATCCTATTAGGAAGGTTAGGCATTTTTATTTCCATTTCCAATTGTAGGTGATGTAACTAGGTATTAGATGTAAATGCCACAATGCCACAAAGGGATCAAGATTTGAACCATTGAAACTTGTCCAGATGTTATGATTTCAAGAAATCTTTTCCTTATCCCCATCACCACTTAGTATAGCAATTAGTAAATTTGAGAACTAGAGATATAAAAGTTTTAATATACCCAGCCAGGGCAACGTAACCAGGTTGCAAGCCAGGTCTCCAGCCAGGTCTAGCTGGAAGCAGGTGAAAGGCAACCATACATTGATATCTCCCTCCCTCTCTGCCTCTATCCCTTCCCCTATCTCTGAAAAGTAATAAAATCTTTAAAAATTTTTTTTTAATATAGTGGTAGGTTTCTATAAAATAACATGAAGAAAAGTGTGTTTGAATTGTAAATTAATGTCTTTGCGTCTTTGTATCTTTACACTCTTGATCAGAGTCCCTTAGCATCTTTGGCCCACTATCTTTGTGTAAAAATAGTAAGATCTTTAAATGAAGTTTGAGGGACTTGGGGGAAATGACAGTACGAATTATTTGGAAGTAAGGTAGTACAGAGTATTAAAGTGCAGCCTCCAGTGCCTTATTTTGAATCTGAGCTCTGCTACTTTCTAGCTGAATGAACTTCGTTTCTGTAAGATAGAATTACATCATAATCTCTATCAAGAAAGCTCTTGATAGAGCTGTTGTGAGGACTAGATGAACTTAGAACGTGTAATAGAACAGTGCATGGCATATAGTCAAAAGATGTTAGTGATTATTAATGGTTATTTTTAACAGTTATTTTAGTAACAAAACTATTTTAAAAAGTTTTGTTACTAAAATAATCTTTTCTTTTGTTATTGTGAATTTAATCTTTTGTTTTGTTATTGTGAATTTAGCATGATACAGCTTAGACATCTTTCTTTCATTTCCTACAGGTATCTCTCAAAGAAGCAAGGACAGTAGTTCAAAGTTATCCTCACAGTTATTGAAGATACTTGAGATCCATGAACTCTTCTTGCTTTTATGCTAGAAATCATTATAATAGTGCTGGACACTGAAGCAAATACCAGACTGCTTATATTTGGTCTTCCAGTTTTTGTAAATTTAATTTTATATTTTTTGAAGATCATAGCAATATGCTTAAAATAGTCTCTTTTTTCCCCCTATATGAATAAACTGTTACTCTTGAAAAATATTTTCTCCTGCATTACTGAGGTAGTAATGAGGTTTTTCCCCACCCACACACAAAAAAAGTGGACAAAAAATGTATGATCAACTGTGCCATTTTCTAACTTTGGAGACAAGTTATGTTTTATGTTCCTGCTTTATTTTGTTATTGTCTGACCAGATCTAAGACCAAACCCATCTTGAAACTACTACGTTTCTTTTAAAAAAAATTTTTTTATCAGTATGCTTAAAATTACCAAGAATTTTTTTAAATTCCTCTGTCATAAACACAATTTCTCTTCTTCACTGTTTACATCTTAATTCTGAGCTGTCTCAGTTTGGTTTTATTCGTGTCAGTGTTCTTTGAGAAAAACTGGAAAATGTCAGTTATGATATGGATGTCATAGTATGAAACAGAAAATGTAAGACTGAAGAATAAAACTAAACAACAAGAGTGTTTCTTTTTGGTGGATAAGTAGAAATATTTCTGCCTAAAACTTTCATAAAAGCAATTAAAGGCAATACATTTTAAAATGGGACATGTTACTGATTCAGCCCTGAAAAGCATGAACAAAAAGGTTTTGTTCTGTTCTAGCTATATCTTGTCTAAGTGCAAACACTGTGTTTCAATGAAAATATCTAGCCATAAGCTTTAAAAAATTATTTGCAATGCTTAAGCCTGCAGATATGTAATGTGACCACTGTTTTGTGTTGACAGTATTGCTTTGTACAGTTCTTGTATTTGAAAGAATCTGATCCTTTCAAATGAACATGGTGTGTATTGTTCTTATGGGACTATTTCAGTGGTGTAAATAATAAATACCTTTTCATAAAACATTGGTTATCCACTCTGTATTATCTCAAATACAGTACTTTGCTTCTATTGAATCACAAAACATTAGGTCCAGGCAAGGACCTCTTGAAAAATACTAAATGTGTATGGTTTTAAAAGTATGTATTTTACTATTCATGAATTCAGAATTGGTTTTAGCAACTACTTAGATATGTTAAATTACCTAATTTTAATAAACACCATGTTTTCACAAAGATACACTGTCTTCTTTGTGACAGGTTAGTATAAGAATATATGGTGAAGAAGAGTTGGAGAACCCTTAATTGAAATTATTCATTCAAAGGGTTTCTTAATTATTAGACTAAGTTTAAATATTTAAGGATGGAATAGAATATTCATTTTTTTTTTTAGATTGTTTTTTAAATTTCGTTATTTTTAGAAAGAGGAAGGGAGAGAGGCAGAGAGGGAGAGAGACATCGATGTATGGTTGCGTTTCACCTGCCTCCAGCCACAGACCTGACTGGAGACCTGGTTTGCAACCTGGTTATGTGCTCTGGCTGGGGAATTGAACCTGCGACCTTTGTGTTCGCAGGCCGGCGCCTTATCCACTGTGCTACCAGCCAGGGAAGAATATTCATTTCATTTGTATATTTCCCACTGTAAAACGCAGTTTATTTCAAAATAGACATGGAAAGAACTTGATCTTTTTAAGAGAACCAATCGTAAACCTATTTAGGTCAAGAAAGAGCAGATTATATATTTTTAGCAGACATTTTCTAAATATAAACACAAAATTCAGCAAGCCTCAGGAAACAAAAGTAGGATTAAAAAAAACTTGTATTTGCCAGTAGGTGGTGCCCAAACCAAAGATTACTAGCTAGCATGCTAAATGAAACAGTTCTGAGAACATTGCCATTGTCAGTTTTCTGATATCACACGTGCTGTGCCATTACTGCGTTCTTAGTGTATGGAAGTTTGTGGTTGCCTTTGCATCTCATAATTTATTGAACACCTACTGATGTTATATACAGTATATATATTTTTCTTTGTACGTGGCCCACACAACAAAGCCAAGAGATGACTTAAGATGCATCTTCTGGTGAAATGGCAAGTTGTTTTTATGATGCAGTAGTTACCCCTTCCTTATCTTTGGTTCTGTTACTTGCTCTCAATTGCGGTCCCAAAATGACCACATTTATTGAATGAAAATTTCCAACATAATTCCTAAGTGTTAAATGGCCCATTATTCTGAGTTGTGATAAAGTCTCCCGTTATTGGGAGTTGTTATGAAATCTCGCGAGTTCTGCTCAGACACGCCCTGGACGTGAATCATCGGGCTGCCCAGCGTCTCCCGCTCTAGAACGCTCTCCCGTTTGCGCTCCGGGCGCAAACGTCAGTCGCCATTTTGGTTACCAGATTGTGTGAGTATCGGAGTGCTTGTGTTCAAGCTGTTTTTACTTTATAATGCCCAGAAGCTCTAGGATAGTGATGCTGGCAATTCGGAGATGTCACAGAGAAGGTGTAAAGGGCTTCCTTGAAGTGAAAAGGTGAAAGTTCTAGACTTAGGGGAAAAAATAGCTGGAGGTTGCAGAGATAAACGGTAAGAACCAATCTATCTGTGAAGGAAAACTACTGTGCTAATTTTGCTCTTGCACCTCAAACTGCAAAAGTTAGGGCCTCGTATGTACATGGTAAGTGCTTCGTTAAAACAGAAACATTATATTGGATGGGAAGGATGACGTCATGGCTTGATGATCTTAACGTAGGGTCACGTCAATGACCTGACGCTACGTCACAACCTACGCCATTGACTTCGCTTCGTTGTGTCATGTGGGCATCGCGTCATCACAAGCACGGTGAGGACAGTACAAGAAGTTTGGGGAAGTGCAAGAGTAAGTACATTCACATAAGTTTTTGTATAGTACATCATTTTAATTGTCCTGATTTTAGTTAGTTTCTATGCCTAACCTATAAATTAAATGTTATCGTAGTTATATATGTATGGGAAAAAAACATTTGGCTCGGTGGGGGTCTTAGAACATACTCTCCGCGGATACAGGGGGACTATCGTGTGTCTGTTCTAAGCTTTTGAACGTAGTACCTAATAAAGTGTATAATCTAAAAACTGCAGAATATTATTAAATCTTTCATTTAGAGGGCAGTTTGATATCTGGTAGCCTGCTCTGCCCTTTATGAAAATCGGTTATTGGTCTAATGATACCTGTAGGAGGCATTCACTCTTAAAGACAATAGATAAACATGTCATTAGAGTAAGGACTAACAGGTGTTCCTCATTCATAGAAAGTAAAATGCTTGCCTTGTGGGGAGGAGGTGGAGCTGCGTAGTGAGGACTGGGAAAGAAGGATATGGAAAAAAAAAGGGAAAAGGGAAATTGCTTAGGTTATTGTTGGGTTTTTAACTGACAGTTGGTTGCCAAGAATAGGAATAAAACATTAATAGATCAGTTGAGAAGTATTCCCATCCCAAGCGATCAACAGAACTCGTTCAAGAAACAAATTGTTACAGTTTTCTCTAAGGTATTTATACATCAAAATTCATTAATCTTATTAGTTGGAATAGCAGTGCAGAAGGTGTCTCCAAGGATTACACACTTAGGTATTTATGTAAGAATACACTAGTTTTGGAATTGTTTTGGGGAAACTGTGACTCGTGGTGGGAATGATAAGTATTTAGATTTTAAAGAGAAATCCTTGGAAATTGATTTATTGAAGATTTATGAGAAGTTAATACGTTGTAGGAACTGGAACAAATCAACATTAGCCATCCTGTGGGTCCAGAAAAGAATGTCAGTTATCTAATACTGTCAGTGGGGTTTCATGTAGAATGTAAAATCTTGTAAAACCCTACATACTTAACAATTTTTAAAAACTTTTTGGAAGTAAGCAAGCACTTATGCTAGTGTAAAGATTTTTCCTAATATAAAATGTTACTTATTAAAATACTGACTTCCTTTTGAAAAGCTTTAAAGTTGAACTGAGGTTTGTATTGGAAGAGCATTGATAAATAAATATGGGGAATGCAGTCCTAAAAAATATCAAATATTGCTTAAGTATTAGTGATATTTCCATAAGTCAATGACTATAGTGAACACAAGTTAGATTGTACATGTATAATCTGTGATACTAAATGCCAGGCTGAGGACTTTTCAGGAATATATAGATGATTACTTATAATTAGGTAAACAATTTTTTAAATTGAATACCAGTTCCTCTTAACCCTATTCCTAGTTTTTAATTCTCTAGAGCATTTTGTTGAGTAATCTGTAAGGAGAACAGTTATGGTTTTTCAAATGGGGCTTTACAAAGAAAGGGTAAGTGATTTGTCAGAAAAATGCTTTGATAGAATTCCTTCTTACCAGTGGTGGAACCTTGGGCAAATTGTTTGAACTTTTTCTTTTCAATGATGACTTCATTTATTCTTTTCAATGCTGACTTCATTTTTAATTTAAAAATGCAAACTTTCCTCATTTGTGATGCTTCTAGTCAGCCTGTTTCAAATGGGGATATTTCAATTAGTTCTTTTTTGATCCCTACATTGAAACAGTTGCCAAACCTGATTATTCCACATTTGCAGTATCTTGCCATTTACTTTTTTCATCACTTCTAACATGATCCTGTTTGAGTGTGTGATGTCTTTGTTAATGTTCAACAAACTTCTGTACAACACTTGAATTCAACTATGAAAGTCAACTTCTCTTAAGTGTAGACTTTTATAACATATAACATACAATATGTAATGTTATTAATAAAAAAATTAATTTCTTACAACATTCATTACTTCATATCCCGTTCCTCTTATTTTTGTACCTCAGAAGTACCAATTGACAATGACAAAATTATAGAGGCCTTTGCAGATATTAAGTTTAAGAAGATAGATAATAGATATACACATATACATATATAATATCTATATATATATATATATATGAAGAATACAGATTGTCAATACCCTTTATTTTATACCAAATAGCTCTTTACTCAAAAAAGAAAGTACATGATTGTTTGGGGGATCTGGTGGATCTGTGTAGCTGATGTTAGATCGAATGGTTTGAAAGATCTTTAGAGGCTATACATGATTATTTTTATTTTCAAAGGCTATTTCTATTATTTAAGAAGTACAAATAATTTTTAGGAGTTACAGTTGCACTACCTATAGGTTAACATTGTGACGTACTTCTTGCTTGGCATCTGTCTTTGTCCATGTATACTGATGAAGTGTATGTACGAGAATGGCTAGCTATATCTCAGTAGCAATTTGTGCTTGAATTGGCCCATATGGTTATTTTTAGACATAGTTGAAAGCCTCTGGAAACAGAGGCCGTATTTTTGTTTTATATTCCAGGTACATAATAAACTTCTTAACTTGATATAGACCTGACAAATCTGAATTTAATGAATATGCAGACAAGCCCTAAGATATGCACTGATTTAATGTCACTATTTTTTAATGTTTGCTCATTAAGAGCTTGCAACTGTAATGATATTAATGACAGCTGAGTCATGCTTTGGCGTGCAGACTTAGATCTGAAACATTCTTGAAAACGCTTCCTGGGAGTAGCAGAGCAGGGTGTGGCCTCAACGAACATGGACTTGGGAGTCAACAGACTTGGGCTGGGTATCCAGGCTCATACTTATGTGGCTGTAGGGCTAGAAGCTTAACTTCCCTGTACTTGTTTTCTATTGCTGCATGACACTTTACCACAAATTTAATAGCTTAAAATAACACGTTTATTATTGCGTGATTTGTGTAGATAAGAGTCTGAACACTCCTTAGTGGGACCCTCTGGTCAGGGTCTTCCAAGGTTGTACTCAATGTGTTGGCCAGGCTGGATTTCATCTGGAAGCTTGCCTGGGAAGAATCTGCTTCCAAATGCATTCAGGTTGTTGGCAGAATTAATTTCTTTGAGGCTGTATGACTGAATTTATGATGGAAGTCACCCTCCTTTTGGTGGCTGTCAACCACCCTAGGGTTCCAGAGACTTTTCACAGTTCCATGCAAGGAGCTTCTCTCATACCTCACTAAACTCTCAGGGGAGTCTCTCATTACATACAGCTAAAGCAGAATTGTTTCCAGTATAACAGGAAGTGATGATGGAAGTGGCATTCCGTCACATTTGCCATATTCTTGTTAGCAGCAAGTGACAGGTCCTCCTCACACTCTAGGGAGGAGAGTACACAAAGGTGTGAACTCTAGGAGGTACAATTACTGAGACTTATTTTTATGATCTTCCTGCCACAATTCTGGAGCCTAATCTGTAAAGTTGGTATAAGAATGAGATGATGTATGTCAAATCCCATGTGATAGCATGGGAATGGTATTGTCACAAGTATCAGTAATGATGATAGTGATAATCATTGGTGATAGCCAATGGACATCCTGGTAAATGCTCCCAACCTAACTAAATCATGGGGGCACCTGTAAGACTCGTTAGAATATGCAGAATTATAAGTTTGACCTTGAGTCTCTCAAAGGATAGCATCAAATCTGTTATCTATGTGATACAGAGAGAAAGGCACTGACCTTGATTATCTAAGGCAGGACATAATTCAGGAATAACATCTAACTTGACTTTGAAATGAAAGATTTTTTTTCTTTCTCTGATAGTTTTGCTTAGACACATCATTCCGTATTACAGAGGTGCTCCACTCTAACTAACTTAACTTTTTCCCTGTTGGTGGACATTTAATTTGACTTTACTCTTTACCAATATTAATAATTACCAATAATAAGCATCCTTCTACCAATATTTTGTGCATTTGTATGTTTCTGTAGGAAAAAGTTATTCAGCCATTTATTAGATCTTAATGTATCAGGCTTGGTGTTAAGTGCAGATATGGTCTGTTTCCTCATGGAGCTTACAGCGAAAGAGTAAACACGTTCAAGATTAACAAATAATATCAAGTACGAGCTATGCATTACGAGAGGGGCCTAATATGGTAGGGAATAGGGTGAGACAAGGCCAGATCCACGGACAGGAAGATAGTAGAGTTTGGGAGTAGAATTCTTGAAAAGGTATAAAATGGTATAATCCAGGGGAAATCATTTCCTCCAGAGCTTATAGAGTCACTGCCTATCCCTCGCAAGGCATGTGCCAAAAGAGGATGAGCTTTAGTTTTAGAATTATGACTGATTAGAAAATATTTTTTATTTTCTGGACTTTCTGAGGGGGGACAGTCTGTCCTTTTCCAAACCCCCAAACAGGCCCCTTAACTTTCACTGATAATAACTCCAAAAAAGTTTCTTTTTATTATTTTTTATGTTTTAAGAAAAGATTTTATTCATTATTTTTAGAGAGAGGGGAAGGGGGCAGGAAGAAAGGGAGAGAAGCATCAATGTATGGTTGTCTTTCACCTGCCTCCAGCTGGGGACCAGGCTGGAGACCTGGCTTGCAACCTTTATATGTGCCTCGATGGGGGAACTGAACCAGTGATACTTGGCTTTGCAGGCCAGTGCTCAATCCACTGATCCGTACCAGCCATTATTTTTAAATGCATTTTCAAAAATATAGAGAAGCTGAGAGAAAAGTATTCTTTAAAAAAACCCTGAGATATACTCATTCATTGCTAGTAACTTGGTATACATCAAGGCTATCCAACAGAGGAAGAAGGTGAACCATAAATGTGAACCACACATGTAATTTAAGACTTTCTAGTGCCCACATTAAAAAAGGTTCAAAGATATAGGTAAAATTAATTTTAATAGTACTTTAACTTAATATACACAAGATTCCATTTCAGCATATAATCAACATAAAAATTATTAATGGGACATTTTATGTTCTTTCATCCTGTCTTTGAAACCCAGATTGTGTTGTACATGTATGGCACCTCTCACCCCATCCCCAGTGTTCGGTAGCCTCCTGTGCTAGTTCCTGTAGCACTAAACAGCACAGAGTTGTGTGTATGCATGTAAACCTTCAGTCAAAGTTGGGTTCTAATGTATGAAAGGAGGGTACAGCCAGGCTTTCTTGTCAGCTTGCCCAGATGTGGGTGTGAGACAGAAGAGGAAGGGATGTGGCTTAAAAGTTGTCAGTTGCCACTCACCAAAAAAAGTCAGTCTCAGAGACAGACAGCAGTATGGTGATTATCAGAGGAAAAGGGGGTGGGGGGAGGAAGGAGAGAGTAAAGGGGAAATAAATGGTGATGGAAAGTGACTTGATTTAGAAGTAGTGAACACAATACAATCTACAGATGATGTTTTATAGAATTGTACCCCTAAAACCTTTATAATTTTATTAACCAATGTCACCCAACAAATTCAATTAATAATAAGCACATTTTCTTTACAAAAAAGTGTTTCTTTCCCTCTTCCCCTCCCCTTCTTTCTCTATACACACACACACACACACACACATACACAGATGTGTGCAATCAATTGGCAAAATTTTAGTAAAATAAACAACATGCCATAAGTGTTACATTTTGAAATAAATTTATTCTTTTATGTAAATACATAAATGTCATTATTTTTTAAATTGTTCAAAAGAGTCTCCATTTGCTGCAATAATAGACTTGATTTGACTTGGGAATCTTGAACACACTTTAATGAACTTTTCTTTATCCATGGACATCATCATGTTTTCTATCTTAGCTTTAATAGCCTCTTTATTGGAATGAGGTTGTTTATTAACTTCTCTCTCACAAATGCTCCATACATAATAGTTTAAAGGATTTGCATCTGGTGAACTAGGCAGCCAGATTTCTTTTGACCAGAATTCAGGAACATTGACACTGAGACATTCTTGTGCCTTTTTGGCATTATGTGCTGGTGCACCATCTTGTTGGAAGATAAAATGACGTCCATTTGTGCCTGCTTCATCCATGGTACAACCACTTCTCTCAAAACGTCAAGTGAAACAGCAGCAGTCACCTTCAAGCCTTGTGGAAACAAATGCAGGGTCATGATATTTCCTTCATTGCTGGCAACACCTTACACCATCACTGTAGCAGGAAATTTCATTTTCATGACAGTTGGGACTTCATTAAGATTCTCACAGAGCCACCTGTTGTTCCTTTTGTTGACTATTTGGTCCTGCTGAGAATTCTTTTCATTGGAGAAGAAAATCAGAGGGCTATTTTTTTTGAGATTTTTCCATTTTGTTAGCAGTTTCCTTGCTTTTTCAAAGCACCTTTCCTTTATCTGCTGTGTCATAAACTGGCCTCTTCTAAGAACATCTGATGTCTATCTGATATCTTCAGCAATAATCTTATGAACAGCTTCATCAAACATCTGCATTTCTCTTGCTATGGAGCACATTGATTTTCCTGGATCTTCATTGATGATCTCCTGGATTTTGTGTACAATATCTGGACTTGTGCAGTCCTTGCATATCTTACGCATTTTCCTTGTTGGCATGGCAACATCAGGGTCAGCATCATACACTTACTTCACGTTGTCAACTGTATGTAAAGGAGTGTTCTCGATGTCCACAATTTCCTTAGCAGTTCGCCCTGCATGCAGTCTAGAAATTATGGTTGCTCTAACATTGCATGTTAAGAATAAAGGAAAAGGAGAAGCCAAAGAACTTAGGAATTTAATGCATGATACATGGATATGAACTAAGGGGGGCATTGCTGGAGGAAATGGAGTACTGGGTGGAGGAGGGCAAAAGGGGAAAATTGGGATGACTGTAATAGCAAAATAAAATAGATTTAAGGAAAAAATACATGTCAATAAATTGTAATTAATAATTTTGTATGGTGTCAATGGGTACTAGCCTTATTGGAATGATCACTTTGTAAGGTATATAAATACCTAATCACTATGTTAATACACCTGAAGCTAATGTACTATTGTATATCAACTGTAATTTTTAAAATTAAAAAATAACCCAAAAGTTGCTGGCTCAATTCCCCAGCCAGGGCACATAACCAGGTTGCAAACCAGGTCTCCAGCCAGGTCTGTGGCTGGAGGCAGGTGAAAGGCAGTATACATTGATGTCTGGCCCTCTCTGCCTCTCTCTAAAAATAATAAAATAACATCTTAAATAAATAAATAAAAATTGAAAAATAATACTAAGTTGTGTAGAGAGGTATATTTGCAGGCACTAAAAGTTTAAATCTTAGCAAGAGAAGGCTGCAGGTATATACAGCAAAAGTGGACCCACAGCAGCCCCTCCCACTAGCAAATGCTGTTCAATCATTGCCTCTAAAACTGAAGCTGCTGTTGCTGTTCCTTTTCCTGGAATGATCTCTGTTACTTCTGCCAGCTCTATTTCCTATAGTCGACAGGTCTTCCCTGCACTTGTCCTCTGAACAAGAGGCTGCCCCTGGTATTCTCTCTTCCTTTGTTTCACGTTTCTTTAGGGCAGCTCCCATGGACAGGATTTGTGATTTTGTGTGTAGTTGATGTTCTCCCAGGAAACTGGGTGCTCAAGGGGGTTGGGGTTCAGGTTGGTTTTGTTCAGGCTTTGGCCCCAGCACTTAAGAGAAGAGGCTGGCACACAGGAGGTTTTCAGGAAGTGGTTGTTGAATGAATCGCTGATGGATGAGGAGAAGGCAAGGAGGAGCTGGAAAAGAGGAGTAAGAAGACCCCATTGTTAGTGGGAATAAGTGTTTTCATAAAAGACAAAGTCATGATTTTTCTACTTTAAGAAAGTAATTTTGGACAGCAGAACTGTGCTGGCCTTTACCTGTACCTGCTGGAAAGCCTGCTTAAGTCCAGGTCCCCAGCGTGGGCAGACAGCCTGTCCCAGCTCAGCAGCTTTGCTCAGGCTAAGCTGTGTCATGGCCCCAGCTCGCACAGAGAATCCTTTCCATTTCAAAAAGCGAAGAGAAGCCAAGGTGTTTTTACCCAGTGGAGGAATGATGTAGTTTCATCCATTACCTTCTTTTCTTGTACTTCCAGGTCCCCTGTTGCCATCTGCTGCAAATTTGGAAGGCTATGATGGGTATGCATGTGAAAACTTGGAGGTTTCAGCTAACTCATTGCTTCTGCCTGGAAGACCATCCTTTAGCTGGAGGAAAAGTGCACCTTGTACTGGTTGATGCCAAGAGACGAGACATGTTTTAGAAAAACATGGATGGAGGCAGCTCAGAGGGCCCCAAACGCATGCTTCCTGTTGCCTAGTCCAGGGACACCCTTCCGTGGGGCCCAGCGTTCTGGGATGTCACCAATTCTGGACGCATGGCTG
>PVIW01008489.1:0-60696 GCA_004026585.1 Noctilio leporinus
TTGTTCATTATTGTCCTGTAATGGGTGAGATCATATGATATTTGTCCTTCACTGACTGGCTTATTTCATTAAGCATAATACTCTCCAGTTCCATCCATGTTGTTGCAAAGGGTACGAGTTCCATCTTTCTTTCTGCTCTATAGAATTCCATTGTGTAAATGTACCAAAGTTTTTTGATCCAATCCTCCACTGATGGGCAGTTAGGCTGTTTCCAGCACTTGGCTATTGTAAATAGTGCTGGCAGTGCAGTTCTTATGCTCTTAACCCCTCAGTGACTTCCGTGGTCACTTTGTGCAGAGCTGAGCAGCACTGCAGACCTGCCCTTCAGGAAAGTTCTCACACACCAGTTCAGGGTTATTTGGCCCCAAGACCTTTGTTTCAGAACTCACTGTCTGCTAGGAGAACATCAGGACCTGAAACCCAGGTCTGGATCCTCTGGTCAAAGATAAGGTAGGGAATCCATAGGCTCTTGAAGGCCCTTCCAACACCTGTGCTGCTATAGCTTTGTGATGGCCCAGAGCCCTTCTTCAAGGTCACATGACATTGGAGCTCCTGAGCCAAGTCACATGAGTACAACAACATAAACTTTTTACAGTTCATGTTTCATATCCCTGATCCCGCCTACTTCTACTATAGACTTGGGAGAGTGGTGGGGCCAGGATTCCTGCCTTGTTTGCTGAAGAAGAAATTGAAAGGGCTAGGGCTTGCTTAAGTTCACCCTGGCAGATCATGGGACCAGGTTATGGGGTTGAATCCCAGCTTTGTCACTTGACAGCCATGAGATCTTCTGCTCTAAGAGCAAACCACACTTCTCAGGCATGGGGCAAGGGCATGGGGGCAGGGGGCATCCTGGATGGGTTGATCCTGGCCTTGCTGAGGGCACCTACCTGCAAGTGGCTTCCATGTTCTCCCCACAGGGCAATGGGCATGAACGGGACTTCATGGGTGACAAGCGCGTGTACATCATGGATGTCTACAATCGCCATATCTACCCTGGGGACCGCTTTGCCAAGCGTAAGCTGCCCACATTCCTCCAGTCTTGCATGGGTAGGGCTGGCTCTTCTGAGTATTTCCTATGTGCTGGACCCTGCAGAAGTCACTTCATTTATCCTCAGCATCCCTGCAAGGTGGGAATTTTCCCCATTGTACAAATGAGGAAACTGAGTCCTAAAGAAGTCACTTGGCCCACCCAAGATCTCATTAGCCTGTTTAATAAACATACATAGGTGTCTGTATATTAGGGGGAACCATCAGAAGAATAAACAGAATCCTAGGTATGCATCTGTCTGGTAGAACACGGGAAATGATGAGAAAGAAACATTCCAAATAAGACGGCAGAAATCAGTTCAAATATAATAGTTGTTTAAATAAATGCAGGCAGGTTAAGCTTATCAATCTAAAGGCAGAGATGCTCAGATGAACTGTGAAAGCACAGGGATCTGCTCACTTTTCAGGCAAGGGACACTTTTGCTGGAAGGGCTAGAAAGTGACTCTGCTATGGGGAGTCAGCTTCTGGTGTGGCGCAAGAGACCAGTTTCCAAACTGAATCTTGAGTGTGCTGGATTTGGATCTGAGGGCACAACATGGTATCCGTCTTGGCAAGGGCTCATAGAAGCAGTGAGAGCAGATGTCTGACAGGTCTCTAGATCCACAGGGCAAAGTGTTTTATCTGCAGCTCTCTTCTCCTTTGGGTCCCTGTGTTGCAACTGTTGGTGCTCTTTTTACCTTAGTGTGGGGTGAAATGAGAGCCTGGAGTCAGACTATTTTTTAGTCCTGCCTTAGGCACTGACAGGGACCCAGGCCATCTTTGCCCTCTTGAGCCTCAGTTTCAAGTTTCAGTGTCTTTTCTCTGCACATGGGGGTATTCCTGCATCCTTCTCAGAGGCCATCAGAAGGAAGGTGGAGCTGGAGTGGGGCACAGAGGATGATGAGTACCTGGATAAAGTGGAGAGGAACCTTGAGAGAGCCCTTCAGGAACATCCTCCAGACGTGGTGGTGTACAATGCAGGCACTGACGTTCTTGAGGGTGACCGCCTTGGGGGACTGTCCATTAGCCCACAGGTACGTCCTGACCCTGGAGGGTAGGGGAGGGTTGGCTCCGCAGACTCAGCAGCAGCAACAGGACAGGTAGACCATCATTGGTGCTTCTCCTGATATCAGAGGGGGGTAGGTGCAAATAGCAACAGGGCCTCCTGATACCACAAGAATCGAAGTGAGACTGAACCAGTTTTCCCAAACTTCCCACAGGGCATCGTGAAGCGAGATCAACTGGTTTTCCGGGTGGTCCGTGGCCACCAGGTGCCCATTCTCATGGTGACCTCAGGCGGGTACCAGAAGCGCACAGCCCGCATCATTGCTGACTCCATCCTTAATTTGTATGGCCTGGGGCTCATTGGACCTGAGTCCCCCAGGATCTCAGCACAGAACTCATACACACCTCTGCCATCCCGGGAGGTGCCCTGACTGCACTGCTGTTCTGAGTGGCTCCCTGCCTGCCTTCCCCTGGCCCCGCTCAGTGCTGCTTCTTTTCTAACCACATGGGATAGTAGGAGAAGCGTCCAGGGGCCCAGGGCCTTAGGGCCCTGCTCTCCCTACTGGGTGTCAGAGGATCTCCGGGCCCCTCTGTGGGTGGGAACAGAAGGTAGTCCCAGGAAGATAGCATACGGGATCACAGGTCTGACCAAGTGCTGGGGAAGTAGGTAGTTCATCCAAGGAGAGAGGAGGGCAGATGAGGCCCTGGGAGCTTCAGGGAGAGCCCACAGGGGTCAGGGTACTCTTGTTTTCAAAAAAGACCCATGTCAGACCAAGGAAGCTTCCATCTCTACCGTGGTTGGGCCTATCCATCTTAAGTCAAGCAGTTTGCTCCCCTTCTTTTCTTAGGCAGGGCATGAGGAGCTGGGACAACATGTGGGTGGGACTGAAAGCCAGGTATGAAAACCAAGCCTGTTGGAGGGGTCCTGAATTCCTAGCCAGCAGGCAGGAGCCCTGGTTTTAGATGTGAGAGGTGGATTTTCCCTTCCAGCGTTCACTCTTCAGTAATACAAAGATGGGACCTGCTCTCAGAGCGCCTCAGTGATAAGTGAAGGGGAGGCCTGTAGAGCCCCAAATCCCTGCTTCCACAGAGGTCTCACCTGTTCAGGAAGAGGGGCGGTTTAGGGGAGAATACTTGGCCCAGGGCAGGGGTAGCAAACACAAGGCCCGTGGGCTGAATCTGGCCTTCCACCTTGTTTTATCTGGCCCGGCACCTTCTTTCGCTAAATGTTAAGAAGTAGTTAACATTTATACAGACCATTTGGCCCTTTGAAGGCAACCATGAGGCTGAAGTGGCTCCCAGTGAAAATGAGTTTGACACCCCTGGCCCTCAGTAATGGAGGCATAATGGGGCTGCTGACCCCAGTAAGGAGGGGGCAGAGGAAGATGAGGCCTGGATGGGGAAACTTCGGACAGGGAGGTGGCTGAGCCAGGTCCTGCAAGAACTGAGGCCCCAGATAGGGACTGAGGAACTGGTGAGGCCAGGCTAGGGTTTCTGGAGGGAGCGCAGAGGGTCTCCACCTTGGTCTACAGGTTGTAAGGGAAGGGGCCTGGGATGGGGCCCTGGGTGGGGCTGCAGCCTCTACTGGCCTCCCCCGTATTCCTTAAGGCCCTGATCACACTGTGTCCATGGTCCAGAGTGGGCCCTAACCTTGTCCACAGCTTTACTCTGAAGGGGACTTTTAGGCCCCCCAGAAAGCTAGGCTGGGGGAGCATCCACTCCTCTTTTGCCTGGGTGTGTTCCTAGTGGACGAAGGTGGGGCTAGAGAGGTTTCTCAGTTCCAGATCAACTCACACATGGGCTCATGTTCATTATCAGCTGGGGCTGCTCCTGCAATCTCCCACTTTCTCCTTTATATTCCATTGCCACTTCCTATGCTGGAGCAGGGGTAGGAGGGGTAAAAATTCCAAGATCACAAGCTGTCAAAAAAGCTGACCTTCTGGACAAGACCTGAGGCATTAACCGTACACTTGGACTGCACCCCCTCCCCTGCCACCTTTGTCATTGGTTTCTCTGTATCTGACTTGAGGCCCCTAACATCCCATCATCCCCAGTGCATGGGATGATGGGGGAAGGCTGTGATATGGCTCACACTGTTGAGCTTATGTTTGTAGAGAACCATAAAGGCTCTTCTTCATTGGATCTAGTTACTATGTGTTTTTGAGATGAAGAATCCTTCCCTCCTACAAATTAAAGGAAATAAATTTTTTTAAATGCACAGAGCACAAGGCCTGGCATGGGGCAGCTGCCCAAGAAATGGTATTTTATTCCATCCTCCAAGTCCCAGAAGTAGGTCATTATTCCCATTGTAAGATGAGATTCAGCAAGCAATTTAACCCAATTCACGCACACATCTAATGAGTGCCAGGTTGGAACCTAGCTTTAGTGGATTCCAAAGTATGTATCTCAGCTGGGATGAAGGTAATGGGTGGGGAGTGGCTCATTGTTCATTGCTCTCCAAACAGGAGAGTCAAGGGACTGGAAAAGTATGGGATGGGAAGGCAGGCAAGATTGGGCTTGGACAGTGATGGTGGCTCTGCACAATGTGGGAGGCAGCAGGCAGTTGGGGTGGGGGTTCTTTCAGCCCTGGGCTTTATCTGAAGTACTTGTGGAAATGGTCTGGGTCAGGCAGAGGGGTTCAGGCAGATGGGGAGCTGGACCTTGTCCTCTGCTGGCAGAGTAATCAGGCCATCTCCAGGGTTAGTGGCACAGCCTGGGTGGGGAGCAGGATGGCTCCACAAGGGAAAGTACCATGGTCAAGGCCATCAGATGCAGACATTGTGGGGTGGGAAGGTGATAGGCAGGGGTCCAGGGAGGCCCTGTGCTGGCTATAAGGAAGAGGATGAAAGCTGACAAGTGCCAGGCCTTTTTCCAGGTTCTTGGTGGGAATTACTTATTGAAACTCATAGCACTCTGAGGTGAGAACTACAGTATTTCTTACCTATTTTACAGATGCAGACACTGAGAAAATGAACTGGGTTAGTACCCCAAAGCCCACAGCTAGTAAGTGGAGGAGCAGAATTTGTAGCAAGGCCTCAGCTCTGGAATCTACAAGCTGTTTCCTCATCTGTGACAGGTTTTTAAGGAGACTTACCTAAAGGGATAAATGCCTCAATATGTATAATGCATGGAGGATGCATTACATTTTCTTAGCACCCAGTAACTGTTAGCAGTGAGGATGACTCTCCTGTAGATCTCATTGAAGAGTCAAGGACAGTTGAGGTAAAATGTTTGGGACCTGTTCTTATGATCTGTATGATTTTTGCCCTGGCTCAGTGAATCGAGTGATGGCCTGTAAACCAAAAGGTTCAATTCCCAGTCAGGGCATATGCTTTGGTTGTGGGTCAGGTCCCTAGTTGGGGGCAGGCAAGAGGCAACTACACATTGACTTTTCCCTCTTTCTTTCTCTTCCCCTCTCTCTAAAAATAAAATCTTTACAAAAAAAAAAAAAAAGATCTGTGTGTTTTGCTGTTTGCAAATTATAATCTAAGTTTTAAAAACTCAAGGGGAACACACCAACTCTGCCCTGGCTGATGTGTTGGGTTCTGTAGCCCAGGTTGAGAATGGGGATAGGCTAGGAGCAGTTTGGGGTCAGACACATGCTATGGTGAGAACTTGGGGGCAGACAAGCTTGGGAAAAACAGTCAAATAGGAGCCCACCATGGCCCAGCCCTAATGCCTCGTGAGTGTGAGGTTTCTGCAAGGGGCTCCTGCTGGAGTATGAACATTTGACCCGGGGAGTGAAGGCCCTGCTATGTGCTGGGGAATGAGTAGACCTCGGAGCCCAAGCCCACCACATGGAAAGTCCTGCTCTGCTTGGGCCTGAATGAGGAGCCTTGGGCAAATGACATCCCCTCAGAGCATGTATTCTCAGCCACACTAGGGTGTGACATTGATGGCAGCTGGGGCTAGCACTAGGTGCTGTATGAAAGCAGCTACCCTCCACCCTCCTCCTCATGGACCCTAGCACATGCCTGGCTGGTGGGCTGGCGGGCTGGCTGAGGCCTGAGGAACAGGATTTATTCTCCCAGTCATAGCTCTGCTCTCCACTTGCTACCAGCAGAGGGTTTCTCAGGAAGGAAACAGCAGCCACCCCCTTCTCCATGGAGATCATGCCTGAGGCTAGCCTAACTGCCTAGTGGGCAGCAGAGGCAAAAACGAAGGTTCCAGTCTGCTGCCTTGGCTGTGAACAAAGGCAGCTGCTGGCATGGCCCCCTCCCAGCCAAGAGGACTCCTGGGCAGATCTAAAGAAGATTTTTATGAGTCTTCTCTGGCTCCTCAGCCAAATGCTTGGGGTTTAGGGCCAGGAACTCCTATAAGGCAGCCTGCCCTTGAGTTGGTTTCATTTAGCTCAGCCAACACTGGCTGGGGAGACCCTGCTTCAGGCCCAGAGCCAATGTGGGGAGACCCAGTGCCACCCTGTGAACAATATTGTCCTGTGATTTTTATGAGGCTGTGGAGTGCAGTCTCTTCACAACCTGGCTTTGAGTCCCACCTTCTCCCCTCATTAGTGGGCTACTCTGTGCCTTAATTTACTGATCTGTAAAATAGGGACAATAGCATCTACCTCTTAGGGTTCTCATGAGAATGAATTGAGGTGATGTATAAAGTGCTTAAAGTGGACTCCAACACTCAATACATGTTACCATTGTCATCATCTTTTTACAGAAGAGGAGACAAATTCAGATAAGCAACTTGCCCAAGATTATACAGGCAATGGAAAGGCTAGGGAATAGATTCAAATCCATCCAACTCCAAACAAGTGCACTCTTCCCACACTCAGACCCTCTCTGCAAAGTTTCAAAATGAGGGTATCTTCAAAAGGGTTACGTCTCATCTCCCTCCAGCCCCTCCAAGGTGCACACCTTTACCAGCAATCCTGGGAGAGGCAGGTGTCAGTACCCAATGTCTAGATGAGATTGACCCTGTGGCAGAAGGCAGCCTTCTTTGGTCCCTCAGCAGTGGTGGCATTTCCAGGTGGAGGGAAGTGTGGCAGTTTCAAGTGAATAACTGACTGCCTGCTTGAGCTAGGACCTCCAGAGACAGGGAGCTTCCATGTCCTTCCCTTGAAACACTCTTTAGCAGGAAGACACATGGGCTTTTGTAAAGTCTATCCAACTTGCAGCCTGAAATTTGCAAGTACAAAGTGAATTTTTGACAATAAAACAGATCAGACAACTGAGAAGCACTTCATGGGTTGGCATGTGAACAGTCAGAGTCGAGGGTCCAGGGTTCATAGAAGCCCAGCCTCCTAGCACTGCCGCTGGATGGGAATGCTGAGTTGGAGGAGAGAGAAGGCTGCTTTCTCTCATAGGGCCTGCTAGGATCCTGTCTCAGTGCAGCTGGTCACCATTGTCAGTTTGTAGAAAGTAAGACCCAGGGAGGGCTGTTAAGGAAACTGACACCTGGGCAAGCTGGGCCTCCTGGCATTCTCTCCCTGGTACCCATCATATTGAGGCATGGGAGGGAGAGGGGCCACAGTGGCCTGTACTACCAGGCATCAGAAAGCCCTCCCCATCAGCAGTCACACTACCCTTCATGCTCCTACTTCTTCACCCTCACAGCAGCCTCCCTGGGTAGGCACCTAGAGCCTCATTCAAAGACTGGGAAACGGAGCTCAGGGAACCACATGGCACTCACCCAAGCCTGTATCAGGCTGAGAGATATTGTCTCTGAATTTCCTTGTTGATATTAGGTGAAAGCTCGGTTGACAGAGCCAGTAGGAGCTGTGATCTCGGTGGGGGCGGGGCGGGGGGGTTGGTGAGGGGCTCTGGAGAAAGGGCACAGGCTTTGGAGTTGGCCAACCTGCATTCAAGCAAGCCTTTGTCCTGGCCTGAGGAGTGATCCTGGGCAGATGACATCCCTTCTCTGAGGCTGTTGTTCTCTCTACAGATGACTGTGTGAATCAATGGAAGTGGGGTTGCCATGTGGTCTCTGAGTCATTTGAGGACAGAATTAGGGTCCAGAGAGTGAGTGTGAGAAGGATCCTCATGGCTCACCGTCCAATCTCTTATTGCACTGGGGAATAAGGGAAACAGAGGCCTGCATAGACAAGGGACATTGCTCCATGCAGGAGCTGGGCCCATAGGGAGGCAGTGTCTCATAGTGGTTAGAGCTTGGATTTTCTATGAGGCCTTAACTGAAGCCCTGAGCCTCAGTCTTTTTTCTTTCTTTTCTTATTTTTTCTTTTCTTTTTTTTTCTTTTTTAAATTTTTAAAGTTTTATTGTTGTTGTATTACATCATCCCCTTTTTGCTCCCCTCTGTCCCCCTCCCTACCCACCCATTTCCCCCAAAGTCAATGTCCATGTCCATGGTTCCTTTATACAAAGTCCATGTCCATGGTTCCTTTATACTAGGTTCTTGTCTGAACCGCTCCCATTCCTTGCCTCTTCAGCCTTTCCTCCATAAGATGTCCTGGCATAGGCAAGTGCTCAATTACTATGGGGTGGGCATGAGCACCATAATGGCAGCTAGCACAGCTCAGGAATTCCAGGTTCAGGCACAGTTCAAGCACCAGCAATGTGAAATGGCTTCATTCTCATACAACTGTGTTTGCACGCAAGGACAAGGGGCTCAGGGAAGGTGCCCATGGGGTGTCACTTCCCCCTAAGGAGGGTTTGTGCATCAGGGCAATTAGGCCAGGAAGCTTCTGGGCCTTGCCATCCCTTTTTGCCTCTGAGTGTGAGATTCTTGGTGTGGGCCCTGGCCTTGAAACTCTGGGGAAAACATCACAAGTGAGGAGGTTCCTGCTGGGGTAGGGGGAATGGCCAGAGGCTCTGCCAGAGACCCACTCCCTTCTGTAATCCGCTAGCCAGTGTGTGTAGTCCGCCCATTGTCTTGGTAACTGATACCCAGTCAGCCAAAGTTATGGTGTGTGACTGGGAGGTTATTTTGTCTAATATACTAAAAGGGCTTTGGAAATTCCTGAAGCCCATCTGGTCCTCGTTACACCACAATGATGCTGTCTCTTGAGCTCGCAGACAAGGGAACACTTTTATTCCTCCTTTCAGAGCTCAGGAATGTGCCTAAAACACAGTCCTGCAGACATCCATGTGGTTCCCCAAGTTCTTTGGTCACATACTGGAACCATAATTTTTTTAAGTGCCTACTGCTTTTTCCCCTCAGCTCTGCTGCCCCAGATGAACCCCAGGACTCCTGAAGGTGCCAGGGAAAAGGCTGAAACCTTGGAGCTGAACCTGCCTGGCTTTGCAATGTGCCCCCAACCTCTGTGCTTCCTTACTCCTATAACAGAGACAGGAACTACTGAGAAATGAACACAAATTTGGCTTGCAGTAAGTCCTTAGTAAATGCAGTGTCATGAATTTGAGGACATTTCTTAACTAATCCAAGTACCAGTAGCCTCTGTAAAACCGGGGTCTAAAACTCTTAAAGGATGCTGATGATCATTTGTTATTCACTTGGCACCTCTGCCCACCCAAGCCACACAAGAACCAGAAAGTGAAACAAATACGGAGGCCCTCTGTGGAGTTCAGGCTGGGTCCCTCATGCATTATTCCTTAGGGTGGAATACATGTGTGTTTCTTCCCTGAAGTTCTGGTCCCTGTGGGTCCCTCAGGGCTCCTTCTGACTAGAGTGTCCAGAGGCTGGGTGTGGCTGCTCTGTGCTGTCTTACTCATACATGGCATTCCAACCCTGGGCTGGCTGACTCTTGGGTACTTACTTGGACAGTTGTTTGGGGCAGCTGGCCCCCTCCTCTCTTCCTTGAGGAACTCATATACCTCAAATCCAAGCTGTAACAGTCATGGTCCCCTGCCCAACCCCAGCCTATCCCTCACTGCTTAAAGAGTAGGATGTGATTCAAGTTCAGATCAATATGGTCCAGAACCTCTTTCCAGGCCAAAACTGGGCTGCACCTATCTGCCCTCTGAGGTTAGATGTGGCTGCAGACTTGCTTTATGAACTGTGAGCTAAGTAGCTTGTGTATCTGCCAAGTAAATGTTTTTGAGGCCAGTGACCCCCACTTTGCTACAGCAATGGCAGGAGCACATTTTGACCATGTTGTTAGTATGGATTCCTGTAAGTCCAAGGTGGGTAGAGTCCCCAGACAAACTGAAGTGGACATTCAGTGTGAGCAAGAAATAAACTTTTGTTTTTTCAATCTACTGAGGTTTTAAATGGTTTGTTGCACACATCAAGCCTGAGAAAGAAAATACCTACCAAGGAGGGCTCCTGGTGGCTAACTGGGCTCAACAATTTCACACAAAAAAGAAAAAAGAAACAGAGCCTAGCAGCCATTACTAAACAGGCACCTCATATGCAAGCTGCGATTCAGGGAAAAACCTGCACAAAATTGCCTGCTGTGTGCACTGAATTACCTATCTGCACCGTGTTCCTGCCATCTGAGCCCCAGCCTTTATAAAGAAGCTCCTGGAATTCTTTTTCAACCAATACAACTGAGACTTTCCCATCCAATTGCAGCTGCACAGCTAGAACCTCACTAGTATCTCACCTGACTACTCAGAACAGCTCCATTCTTTTTTTTTTTTGTATGATTGCATTTATTTAGAATATCCAGAATAAGCAAATGCATAGATATGGAAAACAGATGAGTGGTTGTGAAAGGCTGAGGGGAAAGGGAAATGGGAATGATTGCTTAATGAGTGTAGGGTGAACAGCTCCATTCTGAGCAATCAGGACAGTGCTTTTTGGACCAATCAAACAGTGAGGATTTGGAGTCTCATTTACAAGACAATGGACCAATCAGGGAACAGAGGCAAGGATTTCTTTATAGAAGTCACTTCACTTTTGACTTGGAAAGTGCACTCCTCCCTTTCCACTGAAGACTATCTTTCCCAAGTTGGAGCTGTAACACAGAGGAGCTGAGCAGTGGAGCTGAGTAGAGCTGTCTTGATGGACTAGAGCAGAGAACAGAAGGGACCTGTCCAGCTGCTAACACTGGGGCCAGGGCCATCTCATGCCGATAGCCACCTTACAGCCTTGCTGCTCCACAGTGGTGCTATTTCGTAACTGAGTTGTTAGGAAATAGCACACACAGTGTGCTGTTCTGCAGCTCTGCTGTATCACAATGGAGCTGTTTGCACTGAATAAAATCTCCTCCTTCATTGCACCCCACCTTGGAGATTCCGATTGGTATTGAATTGGCACCAACAACCAGCAGTTGACGCACAGCATAACCTTGCCTATTCTTATACACATGCTCTTTCCCTGATCATAGATGGTTTAGTGATGCAACATGACCCAAGTATAGCCAAAGTCCTTACCTAGACTTTTGAATTTTGGGGTGGGAGAAGTGACCCTGTTTCATATTTTGATCAAAAAGATAAAGCCTGAATAAGATGTGAGGAGTAAAATGGAGAGGAAAAAGGTAAAAGCATGATGGAGAAAGGGACAGTTGTAGTGACATCAAGCACTGATGTGAACAGCTGTATAAGTTGTGCACATACAATTCTGAAGAGTACTCTCACAGAGTAAACATTTGTGTGTTTATCAGGATGGTTTGCCAGCAAGTGTTAGTCAATTGTATTTTTTAAAAGATTTTATTTATTTATTTTTAGAGAGAAGGGAAGAGGGAAGAAGAAACATCAATTTGTGGTTGCCTCTTGCACATCCCAAACTGGGGACCTGGCCTGCAACCCAGGCATGTGCCCTGACAGAGAACCCAACCAGTGACCCTTTGGTTTGCAGGCCATTGCTCAATCCACTGAGTCATCAAGTGTCTTGAGGAAGGGGAACCTTTCTTTACTTGGCAAAAAATTGCTCTATAGACTAACAACCACACTGTGTCAACTGCCTGAGTTCAGTTCTGGAGTCCCCAGAGCTCCCTGAACTTGAGCAGACATTGATGGAATTTATTCTCATGGTAAAGACCCTTTGTTGTTAAGTAGCATCAAGGTTGTTTGCCACTTTCCAAAGTAAACCCTTGGTGCTTTCAGAATAATAGTCCAGCTGTAAGAGAAGAGATAGAACAACCATTAATTACTGACACAAGAACAACGATACAATATCAGTTTGGTGCCATTTGTTTAGGTGCAAGGAACCTTTCTTATCTCAATAAGCACCTAGATTCTTACTTAACCATGCTGTGGCCTAAAAATGGTTGGCGATTATAAGTTTTTTTTTTCTTTTGTTTTGTTTTGGTTTGTTTGTTAGGAACACAAAGCAGACATTGTGTAGCCTTCATTTCCTCTTAAATAGTTAAATTATAACTGTGCTGTTGCTTAAAAGAATAGACCAAAATTATCAAGAGAGTTCATTCACATAGGTGGAGCTGAAGCTGGATAAATAATGTGTGCTTGTCAAAGGAAGGATGGTGTCAGCTGAGGCCCATCCCTATAGCTGTCCCCAGTGCAGGAGGGGTCTGCCTGCCGGCTGGGGCCCAGAATCCACTCTGCTTTGCTCAGGACAGTTTTCTCTCATGATTCCAAACATCAGTAGTTAAATCAGTAGTTCCCTAGAGAGGATTAAGAGAAGCTGTGAGCTCTGATGTCAATGATCTGGGGTGGGGTCTTGGTGCTACCCTTTCCAATTAGATGACCCTGGACAAGTGCTCCCCCATTTAGAGCCTTAATTTCCACTTTTGGAAAATGGGAATGCTGACATCCACTTGAGGGGGTCGTTGGGAGGATATGGGCATGGGAACAAACCATTGCATAGTAGATGATCAATGCACAGAGGCTGGCACTGGGACTGATGGCTGGCTGGGTCCACAGCACAGTCACGAAGGCTCAGACCCCATCCCCTAGGTTGTGAGTCTCATCAGAGCCCCACTGGGTGTCTTTGACAAGTCACTCCATTTCTTCCCAAAGTGTTGGGAAACAGGTACTTCCTTGTTACTGCTCATTTTATTGTATGCTCTCCATGCCAGATGCTAAGTGGCAGGGATTGGGTCTGCTCCCCCTACACTATCCCCAGAGAAGGGCCTGTTGACATTCAGTAGGTGCTTCATAAATAGTCCATTACTGTTTTGTGAGGGGAATTGGCCAGTGCCTGTTGGAGCTGTCCTGCCCTCCAGGCTCTAGAGGACCAGGCCAGGAACAGTCTTCACCAGGCCAAGGTGAAGACCACTTCCCCCATCCCACTTCTGAGGAGGAGTGGGTCCCCATTTGCCCTCTGCATCAGTGGAGGCCCAGTCCCCCTCCCGAACAAGTGCCCTCCCAGTCCCTACCCCTGCCAAGCTCTTCCAGGTTCTCTCAGTCAGGGTTTCAGAGCAGGGGAAGGAAGGTCCTGGCCCCTCCAGCAGCCCTGGGTTGACACTATAATTGTTGTTCCACCTAGAGCTTCTAAGAAGTTGCTGGCAGGCAACTTGGGGGCATGGATGGGATGCCAACAGTGTGAGATGAATCAAATTTCACCCTTTTTACCCACTGAACATGTTCTGGAGTAAACTGGGTGGTGCTGGCTATGGTCCATTTTATTTTGACATTAAGTGAGTGACTTAAACTTCCTGGTCTCAATTTCTTTATCTGTAAAATGGGGATAATAACAGTACCTACTTCTATGCTGTACACCTAAAACTAATACAGAATGGTATTGAATGTCATCTGTAATTGAAAACAAAGTACATAAAAATAATTTTTTTTTTGAGGAATGAATAAGTCAGCCCATGCAAAGCACTTAGAATAATGCCTGGCACCTGGTGGACGCTCCAGAAATAAGTCACCAGGCTAGGATTCCAGTCTTCATTTTAACAGATACAGCTGCAATGAAGCAGGTCTGTCACTCTCAGTCTCAGTGCCCTGATGTGTATGGAAATCTGAGACAGGCTGCCAGAAGGAGATTCTGTAGGGAGATCTTCCCTCCCTTCTCCAGAGATGCTTTCCTTTCCTTCTTTCTTCCTCCAGCCTGGTAATTGCCTCCAGAGGCAGGGGCCATCACCTAATTTCCGGGAAGACCTGCCAGCTCCATCAGATACAGAAACAGTGGACCGATGGGCCCCATGATATTGGTATATCCCATCTGCTTTGCACAGAATTAAAATTAAGGACTGAGCAGGGACAAGGCCAGCTGCAGAACAGATGTCAGGTCCAACATAGCTAAGTCATGGTCAGCCAGATTCCCTTGGGTCCAGATGTGGGAACAAGCTGTCCTGACCCGTCTGGCTGCCCTGTGCTATTCTTTGGCAGATAAGCAGTCAACAGTCTAAGCCCATTAACCCCACCCATCCTTCAGCTTCCCTGGCTCCTTGGCCTGGGACAGTCCCTGGAGGAGGCCCTGATGCTCTATGATCTCCATCCACTGTCTCCGCCTGAAAAACAAGGGATGGAGCTGTCATTGTTTGAGTACCTTTCTGACTCTAGCCCTCCAAGAAGGAAGACAGAAGGCAAAACAGTGAGGGACACAGGGCAGGAGGGCCAATACTTGATGAACACCCACTGGGCACCAGGAGCCACTCAAGCCTTTGCATTCCTTTCCATTTCAGGGAAGAAGATGCCCATCCCATGCGAGTGTGTGAATACAGTGGCAGGAGGGTCTCTTCACCACTACCCGTTACCACTTACCCAAGAGGGGTCTATGCTGACAGGAGCAGCTTCTGAGCTGTGGATGGACCTTGTTTCCAAGAATGGGACAGGAGCCTTGGGAAAGAGAAGGAGATTGATTATGCTGGCCATGAGAGCTTGTCCTGGGCTGCACAGACCCTAGAGAGGGCATGGGGCCCAGGTGAGGAGCAGCAGGGCCCAACCTTCTAGGAAGCAAGGGAAACTGATTCAGGAGCACAGTTACAGGGACTGATAAACATGACCCAGAGGGACAGCGGCAAATGTGTGGACATTTGGGTCCCAGAGTCATTGGCATTCTATTGACCTCTAGCTCTACCTGCTGATTGGAGGGAAGCTGCTTCTGGTCTTTCCCCT
Organism: Noctilio leporinus; assembly: GCA_004026585.1. Lineage (NCBI taxonomy): Eukaryota > Metazoa > Chordata > Mammalia > Chiroptera > Noctilionidae > Noctilio > Noctilio leporinus. The sequence continues at coordinate 14,867 of PVIW01008489.1, forward strand.
GTTGGGTTAGGCCTAGGCTCCAAGAAGGAGTGGCCAGGTTTGGGAACGTTGGAGACTGGATCCTGAGTTCAAATGCTGCCTGTGCCACTCACTTCCTGTCTGTGTGACCTAGGACAAGGTAATTCTCCTCTCTTGAGTCCCCGCTTCCTCTTCTACAGAGCAGAAAAGTAATGCCCCCAACATGTAAAAATTGGCCTTATGCACATCTATGCTCGGTGCCTCTGTAATCTGCTACCATTCTTTCTTTGACCAGGGGTGCCAAGGAAGCAGGCATAGGCAGTGTTTACTCTGGCACTGGTTTCCAAGTCTGTGGAAACCTCCAGGCCAGGACTCTGCTGCCTCTTTCAGATGATGCTGGGACAGATTCTCTGCTCTTGGGAACTTAGGTTTATCCCAGGAACTTGAGGAGGGAAGAGGGCAGGGGGAAGGCTTGACCAGGCCTCTGCCAAGTTCCCCTGGACCTGAGGTGGAGAATGGGCACTGCCTGCAGAGCCCAGTGCTAAGGGCTGGCTGCCAGGGTCCAGAGCAGACAGTGGTGCTTCCCAATAAAAACTGGAAATGGAAGCCCAGGGAAGCCTGCAAGCAATGATGCTTCCTAAAAGATGCTTAGAGCAAAACCAGCTTAGGGAGCTCCCTGTGGCAACGGACACTTGTACTGCTGGGTTGGGGAAGGGAGATGCACATGCTGAGCCAGGGGGCTGAAACCAGTTGTCTGGGTCTGAGGCCAAGGCTTCAGGGACCAGAGCTCTAACCCCTGGAGAGCTGGCCAGACCCAGCAAGTCCCCACCTAGGGCCTCACAGACCAAGATTAGAGCTCAACATGCCTTTGAGCCTGTGAGACACAGCTGGCATACTCAGGCTGATGAAGAGCCTGAGCTCTCTGCACCCAGGTGTCCTCCTATCACTAGACGTAGCAGCTCTGAATCATCCTCAGGAGTAGTGCTTCCTTTTCTCAGGCTGGTCCTGGAGGAGAACCAGAGGAAGCTAGGTCACAGTACCTATTATAACCTTGATCCCAAGGTCCTTTTTTCTTTCACTAGCAAGTTCAGGCCTTGGGGTGGGAGTTTGGGGGGTTAGGTGACTTTCCTCTCCCTGACCCACTGACCCCAGCATGCAGGGGGTCCTGACCTAGGGTCCTGTACCAGGGTTGGACTGTTTAGAAAATCTTGTGAAGCCCTGGCCCATGTGGCTCAGTTGGTGGGAGTGTCATCCCGTAACCAAAAAGTGGCAGGTTAGGACACATGCCTAGGTTATGAGTTCAACCCCTGGTTGGGGTATGTATGTTCCTTCATCCAGGAGTATATGGGAGGCAACCAATCAATGCTTCTCTCTTGAATCAATATTTCTCTCTCTCCCTTCCTCTTTCTCTAAAAGCAATGAAAAAAAATTTTCTTGGTGAGGAAAGAGAGGAAGGGAGGAAGAAAGAAAAAGAAGGAAAGGGAAAGGAAGGGAAGGGAAGGACACATGGAGAGTCAGAGTCACAAGAATGAGACCATGGAGCTCCCTGGGATGAACTTCAGTCCCCCCACCCCCACCACAACCCCAATTCCTGCAGCTTGGGCTCAGATTGCATTCCTCCCTCAGCCCCGTTTTTGCCTTTCACTGCCTCCATCTAAGGCAGTAAGACTCAGATGGCCAGTCTTCCCTCTTTGGCCTCTCTCTCAGGAGCCAGCAGAGTCTCTGAGAGGCATCTGTCCCCTCTGAAGCCTGAGCTTTGTGGAGATGTGGGTGGCATCCCCATTCCTCCAGGCCTCCTTTCCCCTGCCTCTAGCTCTTTCCAGGAACTTCTTCCTGGATGGATGGGCTTATAGGACCAGAGGCAGAGAAGGATGAGTGTGAGGAAGTGAGGCCAGCTGCCTTTGTGCGGACAGTTTTACGTCAGGGAGGCCCTGCCCTCAGAGCATTCCTTCCCACCCACGCAGCTCCACAGGGAAGATTTCAATCTGGAGATAATGCTGTAAGATCTCTGCCAAAAATTTTCAGGAGTGGAGGGTGTGGGGCCTGACAGTTGGCCAGGGGCATCTAGGTGGTAAGCCAGCTTGGAGAGTCCCTCAGCAGGGCCTAGAGCCAGCATCCCTTCCTGATAGCCCCACAAGACACTGAACAGTAGGTTCTCAGGGTGGGATCATTGTGGTGTGCACCTGGAAGGAGCATTATACCATGCTATCTAGTTGTGCTTGAAATTTTCTTTAATAAAATGTCACCAAAAAACCTTAAAAAATAATATGCCCTGACTGATGTGGTTCAGTGGATTGAGTGCCAGCCTGTGAACCAAAAGGTGGCAGGTTTGATTTCCAGTCAGGGCACATGCCTGGGTTGTGGGCCAGGTCCCTAGCTGGGGGTGTGTGAGGGGCAAACAATAGATGCATCTCTCCCTCGATTTCTCCCTCCCTTCTCCTCTCTTTAAAAAATATAAATAAATAAAACCTTAAAAAAAAAAAAAGACCTCATTTCAGGGCTATTTTACTTATGATTGTAGTAAGGAACTTATCTGCCTTCATATGAGAGTGAATATGGCATGGTTTACAGTTTTGTGCAAACTGTGCACAAAAAGTGGAAACAGCTCAAATGTATCCATGGATGAATAGATAAACAAAATGTGATCTATCCACACAATGGAACTTTATTCAATCATAAAAAGAATTAAGTACTGATACATGCTACTACATGGATAAAACTAAAACATTATACTTAGTGAAAGAAACCACAGAAAAGATCACATATTGTATGATTCTATTTACACAAAATACCCAGAATAGGCAAATCTATAGTGACAGAAACTAGATTAGTGGTTGTCAGGACCTTCTCTCCTTGTTGGAGAGAAGGAGGAAATGGGTATTAACTGCTAGTGGGCATGGGATTTTGTTCTTTGCAAGATGATAAAAATGTTTTAAATTTAATTGTCATGTTGTTTAGCTTTGTAAATATATTAAAAACAACTGAGTTGTACACTTTAAATGGATAAATTATATGATATATAAGTTATATCTCAATAAAGATATTAAAAATATCTGTATTGGCCTTAACCCTGAGCACACATCTTTTTAATGTTGTATGTGATGAAATGGAAGTATACATAACACATCCATAATTGACATGTGACTTGTTATCTCAACTAGCTCCTTTATATGGAACTCTACTTTTTACTTGAAAAACAATTGGCAGTAATATTTTAACAATTTACCATTTTCGTTTCTAATACAATAAATATTATTATTATTCATAATCCAACATAAACAAAAGCTCTTTCTGGTTCTCAATAATTTTTAAGAATGTGAAAGATAAGGTTGCCAGATAAAATACAAGTATGTCCTATGCAACACTTAGAACATACTAAAAAATTATTTCTCATTTATCTGAAATTCAAATTGAACTAGTTAGTCTATACTTTTACTTATGTATGAAACCTGGCATTCCTACTGAAGGACCCTGAGAACAAAATGTTTGAGGACAGCTGGTGTAGTACACCAGAAAGTGTCACACTGGAGAAGAATTCAGAAAGTAAAGAAGATTTCTGCTTGTTCAGAATAACCAGGGACATGGTGACACTGGGGTAAGCCTTGTGGAGGAGGAAGTCTCAGACAGAGGGCTCTGTGAGTACCAGGGTCTGGTGCCCAGAATTAGCTTAGGGTTTGGAAACGCAGAAAAGAGAGAGGGTTGCATGGTCTTCATTGCCTTCAGATCAGCTCTCTAAGATAGAACATCTCTATGACCAAGGAGTGGGGCTCAAAGAGACCTGGGATTGAGCCCAGATTTGTGCAACTTGTGTGTTACCATTAGGAGCAAACCCCCTTGGGTAAGACTATTAAGCCCACACTTGACCTTTCTAATATCTTCCCCAGCAGAAGGACATGGACAGGCAGTACAAGGCCTAGAAGTGATGCTGGACAAAAGCCTCTTTCCTCCCTGGCTGGGAGAAGGCTTTTCTCCCAATGGGAGGCCAGAAGTGAGCAGCAGCAAAACAAAAAGCCTTTTGTGAGAGGGAGGCTGGCCTTGTCTGCATATGGCATTAGGGACAGCAGTCTGGCAGAGCAAGGCTGGGATTGGAAGGAGTGTGCTGAGGCACAGGTGAAGTGAAGGAGAGTCAGAGGTCCCAAACTAAGGCTGTAGATGGCTCACTTTCAGGTGGTACCCAGACATGGTAGGAGCAAATGTGGCTGGGAGGAAGAGTTTGCAAAAAAACATCTAATACTCCTGCACGTAGTATCTCTGTTAACATAATTGTTTGTTGCTTCTACCTGGTGGACAGCCCTGCCACTCTGGTGCTGCTGATGATGACTACTCTATCTAAACCCCATCTCCTTCATCTTAGTCTATAAGCATTTGTCTGACTCAAAAGGCCAGAAAGCAGGGAAGAGGAGCCTAAGGACAAGGAACAAACCCTAACTGAACACCCACCATGCACCCTCTTTGCTGCCTGCTGTGGATTGGGCTTCTCTGGGGTTTCCCTGCAACCCCTTCCCTCAGGTTCCTTCCTGGTTGGCTTCACCCTCCTGTCCCCAAGGCTCTGCTTCCATCCTCACACTTTTTATACCAAGATTTTCTTAAAAGTTCTCTCAATCTCACATGCTTCCTTAACCTGTCTCTGTTAGAAATCCTAAACCCAGCTCTGGACTCTCTAGAGCTCTGTCCCCACCCCTGGACAGTTCCTCAATGGACCGTCCTCATTGTCAGCACATTCAACCCTGTTCAGCACTGCTTCCCACTTCAGGGACACAAATCCCTCTTCTCCTCCTTAATGCCCCTAGTCACCAAGCCCAGGTAGTTCTGCTTCCATTATAGCTGTTCAGTATCTCAAATCTCCCAGCCCCCATCTCTGTCTTGAGCCTGACACTATTTCCACACAAGACTGCCCCATTCACTGCACCCACTGGCCTCATGTCTCACCTAAAACACCACTTCCAATGCATTCCGTATTTGTCTCATTGTTAGTGTACTGAACTCCTGCTGCACACTCACTTTTTTGCTGGGCACTGGGCACCAGCAAATAAAGACCTCCTCACCTCCCTGAGGGCCTCCCATCCTACCCCTCTCTCTGTGGGTACCTCCACCATTTCCTTGTTCTATCCATCTCTCCATCTCTCTTTGTATTCATCTCTTTGTCCCTCTGCCTTTTCCCCTCCCTCCATTTTTCCCCAATGCACCCACCCCATATCTCTCCCTCCAACCAACCCTTCCTCTTTCCACCTATTTCCCACTCCATCTTTCTCTCCATCCATCCATTTATTTATTTATTTGTTTCACTTTGTTCCCCATCCTAGGTTGGGAGTGGGGGCTCAAACATGTCTCAGGTGTGGTCTCAGTCTAATGGGAGAGGGACAGTAGGGCTATATAGTGATCAGAGCTGTAATGGTGGAAGCACAGGGTCAGGGGTTGATGCCTGATCCAGGTTCTGGAGGGTGAGTAGGGGTAAACGGGGATAAAAAGTGAGGGAAGGACATCTAAGCAGAGGAACCAGTATCTACAAAGGCACAGAGGCATGGATGGTATTGTGTGCCAATCAGCTCAGTCTGGCTGGAGGGGAAGATGTGTAGAAGGTGAAGAAAGGGGTGTGGGACAGCTGAGCTGGTTCACAGGGGCCTTGAAGACCAGGTTGATATATACAGATCCTACCCTGAAGGCACTGGGGTTGAAGAGGGCTTCTAGGTAGGGGAGTACCATCAGCAGATGCATGTTTCCAGAAGAGCCTTCCTGCAGCTTGTATCTGGGAAGATTGCAGGGGCACCTGGCAGTGGCAATATAAAATGAGGACAGGCACAGGTCAATGAAGGAAGAGGTGGCAGGGTAGAAGAGTGAAGAGACAGAAAAAAGAGCTGCACTCTTTCCATTGGCAAAGGCATGTGGAGCTGGACAGACAGAGCACAGGGGATGAGAGTGGGGTGTTTGAATGAGTCACCACTTCAAGTTGTTCTTGAAGCATCCAGCCCCCACCTACACAGTCAAGTTTCCATTCAGTGTCTGTTGTGTAGCTCAAGTCTTGTGTTTAAGTTAGAACTCAGCTGCTTAATCTCTCTGCCTTACTTTCCTCAGCTGTAAAATGAAATTTATTCCCAGCTAAGGGCTCACAAATTCAAGTGCTAATGGGAGCCAGGAAGGGAAGGGCTCTGAGGGTGCTAAGGGTACCAAAGGGTGCCACTTGGATCCAGCTATGGGAATGCGGACCAAACTAGACTCTTCAACTTTTCAAGAGAAGTCAGAAATAGATATCCTGAAATATTCTGATTGCTAAAACTATACTAGGCAAGCAAAAGGCATTTGTGGCCTATATCTGGGTTGCTGTGAGGATAAGCTGTGTGGATAATGTCAATTGATGTATCCCCTGTGCTTCCTTTGTCCATCTCAAGTCCTTCCTCTTCTGGAATGCATGCATCAGTTCTTCAGCAAGTCTTCTCCCCATCCCAGCATCTGAGCTGGAGGAGAAAGGCTTGAAATCCTAGGATTTGAGGCAGTGTTTCTTTGTGCACAAAGTAGGAAAGCTATAAATACCCAAAAGAATTGAAAACAGGGTTTCAAACAAATATTTGCACACCATTTTCATAGCAGTGTCATTCACAACAGCCAAAGGGTGGAAATAGCTAAAGTGTTCATCCATGCATAAATAGCTAAACAAAATGTAGTCTATCCATATAGTGTAATATTGTTCAGCCTTTAAAAGGAAGGGAATTATGGCACATATAGATGAAACTTGAAGACATTTTACTAATTGAAACAATAGGACGATTATTGTAAGATACCACTCATAAGAGATCCCTAGAGTAGTCAAATTCATAGGAACAAAGTAGAATGGTGGTTGCAGTGCTTTGGAAGGGAAACAAATTCTGTCAGTGTTTAATGGGGACAGAGCTTTAGTTTAGCAAGATGAAAAAGTTCTGGAGATGTATATTGGTGATGGTTGCACAACAATGTGAGTAGTCTTTAATGGCGCTGAACTGTACACTTAAAAATGGTTAATGTGGTAAATTCTGTGATGTGAATTTTACTACAATGTTTTTCAAAAGTTGAGAAAAGATGCTTATGATAAGTTACCTAGAATGGATCTTGTCAAGTCATGATCCTTAATCACATCTGTGAAGACCCTCTTTCTTTGTAAGCTTAATTGTTATTTTTTTCTGAGGAATCTCTAATCCATTAAACCAAGGGCTTCAGTCAAGATGGCAGAGTAGGTGAATACTATGCTCGCCTCTAATGACCACATCAAAATTACAACAAAATTATAGAACAATTGACCTGGAGAACCATCGGAAGACTAGCTAAATAGAGCTCCTATAACCAAGGATATAACCAAGAAGAAGCCATATTGAGACTGGTAAGAAGAGGTGGAGATGCAAAATGGGCTGGCACCAGACCCACAGGTGACCACTGAGTAAAGGGAGGAATGTTTCAGCTGCAGAGGTCTCCCCTGAATTGAAGGGTCCTTGCCCAACAATGAGCTCTACAGCTTAAGAGTGTCGGTGCTGGGAAAAGTAACTCACATAATGTCATGGTGATTTCATCCATCCAGGAGAGAGGGAAAACTACTAGAAAACCAAGTGTTCTCTTGAAGGGCTCAGACTCTCACTTACAGATCCTCAATCTGTGCTCTGTAGGCCCCAGAGACATACAGAAAGAAATTGAGTGGATGGCTTCAGGGTGAGGGCTAGAGGGATAGCTGCCATTGTCCCTGGGTTGAGCCCTCCTCCAACATAGCTGTCAGGTGGATGCCATCTTTCCTGTGTTAAGCCTTCCCCACCCCACGTGACCAAATATGAAGTTGCATTAGTCTGGTGACACTCTTTGCCCCATCAGAATAATTCCCCGACGCCCCGCCCCACCCAACTTGAGCAACTCCAAAGGCTCTTTCAGTGTCAGGCAGGCAGCCATGGCCCCCAATGCAGCTTTTCTTAAAAACTCTCAAAGGTCTGAAGGCCTCAGGAGGATGAGCTTTTGGCCTCAGTGTGCCCTGTGCCTTTTGCTGAATTTCCCTAAGTTTGGAACTAGCAATAAATCTGAATCTGTAATAACCTAATGAAGACCATTTGTCCTACCCTGGTGACTCCCTGAGACCCCACCCAAACTAAGTCACATAGCACTGGAGGCTCTTTCAGTGACTGAGCCTTATGGGCGGTCCACAGGCAGCAGCAGGCCTTGCAGTGCTCAGTACCTTCTGCTAAGCAGTCCTAGGCCCATTACTTGTGGCAGTCAGGCTCAACCTGCTGTATGGCCTCTTCCACATCCCTCCAGGCCCAGAGCAGACAGCTAACGCCCACAGCTCATTTTATAGCTCTTACCAGTAAGCCCCAGGTCAGTCATAGGCAGCCTCTGACCTTGGCAAGCACAGAGGCCCCACCCCAAGAGGTGAACCAACACATCTCTGGCCAGCTTCACACCACAACAAGAACACCATCCAATAGCTCCACAAGTGGTACACCTAAAGTGAGGTCTTGGCAGGCACCAAAGCCCACTCCTCCATGGGGTCAGCCCCTGCAGGATAGCTTGTATGATGTGGTCCTAGCCAAATCTCACAGTCAGCCTGAGGGCCAACCCCACCCAGTAAAATGCCAATAGCAGTCAAAGCTCAACTACAAGAGGAAGGCACATACAACCTACACAAGAAAACTCCTGGAGTGCTTGGCTCAGGGTTATGAGGGAGGTTATGGCACAGGGACCCACAAGGCCCCTACTACATAAGGTTACTGTACCAAGACTGGGAGACAAAGCTGTTCTAACCAATACATAGGAACAAACACAGTGAGGCTTCCAAAATGAAGAGACAAAGAAACATGGCCTAAATGAAAGAAGAGAACAAAACTCTCGGAAAAGAACTAAATGAAATGGAGGCAAACAATCTTTCAGATACAGGGTTCAAAACATTGGTTTTAAGGATGTCCAAGGAACTTAGAACTTCAACAAAGAGACATTGAATATAAAAAAGGACATAGAAATCATAAAAAATAACTGGTCAGAAATGAAGAACACAATAACTTAAATGAAGACTATAGTAGAAAGAATCAACAACAGATTACATGAAGCAGAGGATCAAGCCACTGATTTGGAAGACAAAGTAGCAAAAAACACTCAATTTGGAGCAACAAAAAGAGCAAAGAATTTTTAAAAATGAGGATGGTTTAAGGGATCTCTGAAACAATATCAAGCATAACAGCATTAGCATTATAGGATAACAGAAGGAAAAGAGAGAACATAAAGGATTAAGAACATACTTGAAGATATAATAAATGAAAACTTCCCTAAACTGGCAAAGAAAATAGACATACAAGTCCAGGAAGTGCAGAGAGTCCCAAACAAGATAAACCCAAAGAGGTCTACATTAAGACACATCATAATCAAAATGCTAAAAGTTAAAGACAAGAGAAAAATCTTAAAAGCAGCAAGAGAAAATCAGTTAGTTACATAAAAGTGAGCTCCCATAAGACTTTCAACTGATTTCTCAACAGAAACTTTTCAGAACAAAAGGGATTGACACAAAATATTCAGAGTGATGAAAAGCAAGGAATTACAACCAAGACTACTCTACCCAGCAGGTCATCATTTAGAATCAAAAGATAGATGAAGAACTTCCCAGACAAGAAAAAGCTAGAGTTCATGACCAGCGACAAATATATCAAAAAATGTTGAGACATTTTTAAGAAGAAGGGGAAAAATGGCAATAACTATGTATCTATTAAAAGTTGCTTTAAATGTAAATTAATTAAATGCTCCATGCCAAAGACTGAGGGGAGCTGAATGGATAAGACTTATCCCAGTCTTGCATGGGCCAGAGGATTGAGCTCTGGCCTGCAAACCAGAAGGTTGCCAGTTTAATTCCCAGTTAGGGCACATGCTTGGGTTGTGGGCCAGGTCCTCAACTGTGGGCACGCAAAAGGCAATTGATCAATGTATCTCTCATACATTGATGTTTCTCTTCTTCTCTTTTTCCCTCCCTTCCTCTCTCTGTAAACATAAGTCGCCCTGGCTTGTGTGGCTCAGTGGATTGAGCACTAGCCTGCAAACCCAAGGGTTGCAGGTTTGATCCTCAGTCAGGGCACACACCTGGGTTGTGGGCCAGGATCTCAGTTGAGGCTGCACAAGAGGTAATCATACATTGATGTTTCTCTCCCTCTTTTCTCCCTCCATTTTCCTCTCTGTAAAAATAAATAAATAAAACAAATAAAATCTTTAAAAAGCCCTACAAGACTCATGCATCTCTTTTAGATAAAAAGACACACACAGACTGAAAGTAAAGAGTTTTTTGAAAAGTAGTTTATGCAAATGGAAACAAAAAAATCTACAGTAGCAATAATTATTGCAAACAAAATAGACTTCAAAACAAAGACTATAATAAGAGACAAAGAGGCACATTTCATAATAATAAAAGGATCAATCCAGCAAGAGGATATAATCTTTGTAAACATTCATTCACCTAAATACATACAGCAAATATTGGTGGACATAAAGGTAGAGACCGACAGTAATGCTGTCATAGCAGAGAACTTTAACACCCCATTGACATCAATGGATAGATTATCCAGACATAAAAATTAATAAGGAAACAGTGGTTTTGAGTGGCACATTATACCAGATTAATTTTTAGAGCATTTCACCCAAAAGAAGCAAAATACATGTTCTTGTCCTGGCTGATGTGGCTCAGTGAATTGAGCACCAGCCTGTGAACCAAAGGACCACTGATTGGATTCCCAGTCAGGGCACAAGCCTGGGTTGTGGGCTAGGTCTCCAGTTGGGAGTGTGCGAGAGGCAACTACACACTGATCTTTCCCTCTCTTTCTTCCTATCTTGCCCTGTCTCTAACAATAAATAAATAAACACACACACACACACACACACACACACACACACACATATTCTTGTCAAGTACACATGAAACATTTTTCAAGGTAGACCATAAAACAAGTCTCAACAAATTTAACTAGATCAAAATCATATCAAGCATATTCTCCAACTACACTGGTGTGAAGCTAAAAATCAATTACAAGAAGAAAACAGAAAACATACAAACACATGGAGGCTAAAAGCATGCTACTAAGCTATGAATGGATATCAATTAGATCAAGGAGAAAATCAAAAGATACCAAGACACAAATGAAAATGAAAACACAATGACTCAAAAGCTATGGGACATAACAAAAGTGTCCTTATGGAGGGAAATTCATAACAATACAAGCTCCCTAAAGAAACCAGAAAAATCTCAAGTAAACAATCTAAACTTACACCTGAAGGAACTAGAAAAAAAATAGAACAAAACTCAAAGTGAGTAGATGGAAGGAAATAATAAAGATCAAAGTGGAAATAAGTGAAATCAAGCCTTTAAAAACTCTACAAAAGATTAATGAATCTAAGAGTTGGTTCTTTGGAAAGATAAACAAAATTGATAAAATTGTAACCAGATTCATCAAGTAAAAAAAAAAAGAATCCATATAAATAAAATCAGAAATGAAAGAGAATTGACAACTGGTACCACAGAAATACAGAGGACTGTAAGAAAATACTGTGAATAATTAATTATATGCCAACAAATTGGACAATCTGGAAGAAAGGGATAAACGCCTAGAAAAAATACAATCTTACAAAGCCGAATCAAGAAGAAACAAAATCTGAACATACCTATTGCTATTAATGGAATCAAATCAGTAATTAAAAAATGTAACATTTCTCCCAGCAAACAAAAGTCCTAAAACAAATGGCTTATCAGGTGGATTTTACCCAACATTAAAAAAATAAATAAAAATAACACCTATTCTCAAGCTATTCTTAAAAGCTGAAGATGAGAGAAGGCTCCCAAGCTCATTTGTTGTAGCCAAGGTTACTCTCATTCCAAAATCAGACAAAGACATTAAAAAAATTAAAAGCTGCTATTCCTAATGAACACAGATGCAGAAATTCTCAGCAAGATACTAGCAAACTGAATTGAGCAATGCATTAAAAAGATCATATAATTATCAAGTGGTATTTGTTCCTCAAATGCAAGGTTGGTACAGTGTCTGCAAATCAATTAAAGTGACACACTACATGAACAAAATGGAGAACAAACATATCCCCAGATATAGAAAAAGCACTTGAGAAAATCCAGCATTCATTTATAATAAAAACTTTCAGCAAAGTGGAATAGAGGTACTATACCACAACATAATAAAGGCCATATATGGTAAACCCACAACTAACATCATATTTTACTGGTGAATATATAAAAGTGTTTTCCCCAAGACTAAGAACAAGATAATGATGTTCACTTGTACTACTCTTATTCAATATAGTACTGAAAGTCCTAATCACAGCAGGCGGAAAAGAAGAAATAAATGGCATCCGAAATAGAAAGGAAGAAGTAAAATTGTAATTATTTGCAGATGACATGATAGTACATATAGAGAACCCTAAAGAACCACCAAAAATATCAGAACTGATAAATTAATTCAGTCAAATGAAAGGATACAAAACTAATATTCAGAAATAAGTTGTATTTTAACATACCTAATGAACTATCAAAGAGGGAAATTAAGAAAACAATCTTACTTGAAATTGCATCAAAAATAAAATACCTAAAATAAATTTAACCAAAGAAGTAGAAGATTTGTATTTGCAAAATTAAAGACATGGAAAAAGATACAAATAAATGGAATCATATACTGTACTCATTAATAGAAAAACATAACATTGTTAAAATGTCACTACTACCCAAAACAATCCATAACTTTAATGCACTCCTGTCAGAATACCAAAAACCATTTTTCACAGAACTATATCAAATAATTCTAAAATGTATATGGAACTACAAAAGACCCAAATAGCCACTGCAGTCTTGAGAAAGAAGAAAAAAGTTGGATATATCATAGGCCATAGAAACCCAACCAACATGGCACTGGCATAAAAACAGACACTTAGATCAATGGAAGAGAATAAATAATTGATCTATATCGTCAATTAATCTATGACAAAGCAGGAAAGAATGTACAGACATTCTATACAATAATGGTAAGATAGTCTATTCAATAAATGCTGTTAGGAAAACTGAAAAGACATACATGCAAAAATAAATAAATAAAAACTAGATCACCTTCTTACACCATATGCAAGAATAAACTCAAATGGATTAAAGATTGTAATGTAAGACCTGAAACTACAAAATCCCTAGAAGAAAACATAGGCAGTAAACACTCTGACATTGCTCTTTGTAATATTTTTTCTGATGTTTCTCCTCAGGCAACAAAAGAAGAAAAAATAAATGTGACAACATCAAACTAAAATGTTTTTTTCATAACAAAAGAAATGATCAACAAAACCAAAAGACAGCCCTGGCTAGTGTGGCTCAGTGGATTGAGCACTGGCCTATGAACCAAAGGGTCACCAGTTTGATTCCCAGTCAGGTCACATGATTATTTTGTGGGCAGAGTTCCAGTTAGGGGCATGTGAGAGGCAACCACACATTGATGTTTCTCTCCCTCTCTCTCTCCCTTCTTTTTCCTTCCCTCTAAAAATAAATAAATAAAATCTACAACAAACAATAAAAATCAACCTACTTATTGGGAGAAGATATTCACCAATGATACATCCCATAAGGGGTTAATATCCAAAATGTATAAAAAAACTCATATCTAAACACCATATAACTTAACTCCATAAAAACAATCTGATTAAAAAGTGATGCCCTGGCTGGTGGCTCAGTGGAATGGCACTGGCCTGTGACCCCAAAGTCTCTGGTTCAATTCCCAGTCAGGGCACATAACCAGGTTGCAGGCCAGGTCTCCAGCCAGGCCTGTAGCTGGAGGCAGATAAAATGCAACCATACGTTGATGTTTCTCTCTCTCTCTCTCTTTCTCCCTCCCTTCACCTTTCTCTAGAAATAAAAAAATAAAATCTTTAAAAAATGAATGAAAAATATTTGTTTAAATCAGCAGAGGACCTGAACAGATATTTCTTCAAAGAGGGCACACTAGACCTCTGGCCAAGATTTAGGTGTAGGTAGACATGATGCATCTCCCTCACAACTATAATAAATTTATATCCAATGCTCTGGCTGGTAGCACAGTGGATAAGGTGCCGGCCATCGAACCCAAAGGTCACTGGTTCAATTCCCCAGCCAGGGCACATAACCAGGTTGCAAGCCAGGTCTCCAGCCAGGCCTATAGCTGGAGGCAGGTGAAGGGCAACCTTACACGGATGTTTCTCTCCGTCTCTGTGTCTCTCCCTTCCTCTCTCTCTGGAAATAATAAATAAAATCTTTAAAAAAGAAGAAGAACTTTATATCCACTTCAAAACTAAATAAAAACAATGCAGAAATTTCAGAAAATTTAACTACATGAAAGTGCAACAAACAAAGAATAAAAAAAGACACAGCCCAGCAGGTAGGAGTAATGGAGCTGGGGAGGAGAGCAGCAGTGGCTGCACCAGAGCTGAGGCCACAGCAAAAAGCACAGTTATACTTTTAAATCTGGGAAGCCAGACTGCATAGCCCACAGTTCCAGCGTCAGAAAAAATAGAGCCTTTTGCTTCTGACTGTCAAAACTGGTGAGGGTTGGGGTGGAGGAAGAAACTGCCTGTCTCCATGGGCAAGTGGCATTGTTCCCTCTCAGATCCCTTCCCCACATACAGTGCCACAACATGGTGAAACAGGTCAACCCACCTTGATTAATTCCTAAGGCTCCTCACCTACAATGTAACAAGTGCAACAGAATTACCTAAGGCACAGAGGCAAACACATAAAACTGCCTAGCTGAGGAGACAAAGAAGTATGGCCCAAAAGAGGGAGCAGATCAAGGTGCCAGTGGGAGAACTGAGTGATGAAGACATAACCAACCTATCAGTCAAGGAGATAGCCATCCTAATAGATGCAGAGTTTAAAATGCTGTGATTAAGATGCTCACACACTTGACAGATATGCTTAAATATAACAAATGCAGAAAGGAAGAAGTGAAGGCTAGGCTATGTGAAATGAAGAAAAATCTACATGAAACCAAGGGTAAAAGGAAGGAAATCAGAGTTCAAATCAACTTATTTGTAACATAAGGAAGAAATAAACAATCAACCAGTACAGAAAGAGGAAACAAGAACTGAAAAAAACGAGGAGAGGTGTAGGAAAGTTGGGACAACTTTAAACGTGCCAACATCTGAATCATAGGTGTACCAAAAGGAGAAGAAGAAGAGCAAGAGCAAGAAATTGAGAACTTATTTGAAAAAATAATGAAGGAAAACTTCCCTAATTTGGTGAAGGAAATAGACATACTAGTCCAGGAAGCACATAGAGTCCCAAATAAGCTAGACCCAAGGAGATCTACACCAAAAACACATCATAATTAAAATGCCAAAGGTTAAAGATAAAGAGAGAAGTTTAAAAGCAGCAAGAGGAAAAGAGAGTTACCTACAAAGGGGTTCCTATAAGAATATCAGCTGATTTCTCAAAAGAAACTCTGTAGGCAGGAAGAGACTGGCAAGAAGTATTCAAAGTGATGAAAAGCAAGGACTTACAACCAAGATTACTCTATCTAGCAAAGCTAGCATTCAGAATGGAAGGGCAGATAAAATGTTTCCCAGACAAAGTAAAGCTGAAGGAGTTCATCATCATAAAACCATTATTATATGAAATGTTGAAGGGACTTAGAAAAAAAAGATCAAAATTATGAACAGGATATTATTATGGATAGGCATCAGCTTGCAAACCCAAATATCGCAGGTTCAATTCCCCAGTTAGGTCACATAACCAGGTTGCAAGCCAAGTCTCCAGCCAGGTCCGTAGCTGGAGGCAGGTGAAAGGCAACCATACATTGCTGTTTCTCTCCCTTTCCTCCTTCCTCCTTGCCTTTCTCCCTAAAAATAATAAAATCTTAAAAAAAAAAAAAAAACATACACACAACAATCAACAACAGAATCTAAAAAATAAAAGCAAAAACTAAGCAGACATCTAGAGAGGGAACAGAATCAAAGACATGGGGAACATTCAGAAGGGTGACAGCTGGGAAGGGGAAGGGGAAGGGGAAGAAGAGGATAAAGATGCAGGGATTAAGAAGCATAGATGTCAAGTGCAGAATAGACAGGGAGATGACAAGAAGGGTATAGGAAAAGGTAAAGTCAAAGAACTTACATGCATGACCCATGGATATGAACCAAGGGGTGTGGGACTTCAGGAAGGAGGGAGGTGTTGGGCAGAGGGGAGCAAAGGGAAAATAAATTGGGATAAATGTAACAGCATAATCAATAAAAAACAAACAAAAAATTAAGACATCTGGAAAAATAAAAGAGGACATACTGATGACCAACAGACACATGAAAGGATGCTCAGCATCACTAATCATCAGAGAAATGCAAATTGAAGCCACAATAAGAAATCACCACACACAAGTGTTGCCATGGATGTGGAGGACAGGGAACCTTTATGCATTGTTGCTGGGAATGTAAATTGGTGCAGCCACTATGGAAAACAGTATGGAGTTTCCTTAACAAATTAAAAATACCACTACCATATGTCCCAGCAATTCCACTTCTAGATATCTAACGGAAGAAGTCCAAATTATTAATTCAAAAAGATACAAGCACCTTATGTTTATTGCAGCATTATTTACAATCACCACACTATGAAAGCAATCTGTGTCCATTGATTAACAATTAGATAAAGAAGAGGAGATACATGTATACGATAAAATATTACTCAGCCATAGAAAGGAATAAAGTTTTACTATTTATGCAATATGGATGGACCTAGAGGGTATTTTTCTAAGTGAAATGTCATACAGAAAAAGACAAATATCATTTTTGTGTTATTTCAGTTATATGTGGAATCTAAAGAACAAAATAAAGCAATAAACAAGAAAGAAACTGACTTATGGATACAGAGAACAAAGTAATGGTTGTCAGATGGGCAGAGGTTATGAGCATTTGGGTGAAAATGCACTAATTGGCAGTTACAGAATAGTCATGAGGATGTAGAGTTCAGCATAGGAAATATTGTAATAACTATGAATGGTGCCAGGTGGGTACTAGAATCATCAGGGGAATCACTTTGTAAATTATATAAAAGCTTAACCACTATTCTTTTTTTTTTTTTTTTTTAAGATTTTATTTCATTATTTTTAGAAAGAGGGGAAAGGAGAGAGGCAGAGAGGGAGAGAGACATCAATGTATGGTTGCGTTTCACCTGCCTCCAGCCACAGGACCTGACTGGAGACCTGGTTTGCAAGCTGGTTATGTGCCTTGGCTGGGGAATCGAACCTGTGACCTTTGGGTTCACAGGCCGGCACCTTATCCACTGTGCTACCAGCCAGGGCTTAACCACTATTCTTTACACCTAAAACTCTATTACAAAACAATATTGAATGTCAACTGTAATTAAAAACATTTTTTTTAAGTTGCAAAGCTGTTTACGCAGAGAAGGGAAAGGTAGACTGTGGAGGTTGTGTGGTGGTGCCAGGGCCAATCATGCCTGTTCAGCTCTGCAATAAAGTGATGATTCAGCATGTTTGGTTTCATGAGAGCTGGGACCCTGTGCTACTTTTGTGAGCTCAGTGCCCAGTGGGTCTGGTGTAGGCAGTGCTAAGGAACAATGCTTGTCTGGAAAAGGAAATTGGTATTGAAATGAGATGTTGGCTTTATCAAACTTTTTTTGATGCATATTGATTGACATGATTGAATCGTTTTTCTCCCTTCATTTTCTAATGTGGGAACCAAATGAATTGCTCTTCCAGGTTCAAGCCAAAGGCATATTTCTGAATAAATCGTATGTACATATGCATTATCTTTTAGAGGTGGCTAGGTTTGGTTTGTTCATATTTGTTTAGGATGTTTGCATCTATGTCTCTGGATGAGATTGGCCTGTGTGTTTCCTTTTTCATAGGAAAAACATTAGGAGAAATGTTCTATTTCTCAGCCCCACCCTCATCCCCACCCAGCACCTGGCTATACTCACCATCTCAGCCTCTAAGCTGGACAGGGCTGGAGGCAGGGCTTCTTGGGTTCTGGTTGGGCATGAGCCAACATGTGCAGTCTGGGGGAACCTGGAGATTGATGTCTGCTGGCAAAGTCAAGGCATGGGATGTTGAGGCCCTGGTGTGGTGGATGGGGCTTGGAGCCCTTCCTCTTAAACCTCCCAAGTTGCACTGACATGCCATCAATACCAGCAGTGTCCTTGGTGTGGCCTCCTTCCCCACCAGCTCATTTGTGGGCAGGTGTGATTCTTCAGAAAATGCTACTATGGAGAGGCCCCTCTGCAGAGAGCCTTGACCTGGGACACCTGGCCCCAGCTGGACCCCTTTTGATCTCAGTTCCTACCCCACAGCAGGATTCCCTGCTGCTGTGGTCTTGGGCAAGGAGTGTCCTGATTATATCAGGAATTGATTTACTGGCTTCTTGATTCCCAGATAAGGAAAATCCCCATCCCACCCCTCATCATTTCCTCTTGTTCAGATATTTTGGGACCCAAAAGTCAACTTAGGGACTGGATTTGGGTGCAAAGAGTTTATTTGGGAGGTGATGGAAGAAAGCACAGAGTGGGTGAGACAGGAGGAGGGTGTGTTCACTGAGTCACCAGTGGGGGCATGTAGGAAGTTCACATGCCCCATGTTCTTCTATCCTACCCATAAGCCTCATGCACAGTTCACAGACAGCTTTAAGAGGGGAGTTGATTGCCTTACAATACATAGCTTGCAAGTGGCAGGATGGGGACTGAAGCCAGATTCTCTGCAGAGCATCTTCTGCTGCTGGCACTCAGTGGGTGGACAGCCATGGATTCATGCTCAGCAACTTTTCAGATGCAAAGTGGAGGTGGAGTTGAGGCCTGCTCCTCCCTCTGAAGCTGTCCAGCAGGGTAGAAGATGACATTGTCCCTCTCCATTTTCTGGTTTGCTGAGGGCAGGCTGCACTGAGCCCAGTCTTCTTATGGAAGAGCCAGGGTAAGGATTGGTGAAAGATCTCTTAGCCCCTAGCTATTAAGAACTCTGGAGGCACTATGGTATGGCCCCAGGTGGGGAGGCTCTGGACAGCACAGTAGTGGAGTCAGGTTGCCCAGGCGTGGTCCAGCCTCTGGCTCTCCTGGCTGAGTCTGAGAGCTCATGACCTTAACCTCCAGCCAAGCCTCTCAAGTTTCTCACTGGTTAAATGGGCCTGGTGGATAACGCTTGACTGGAGGGTGACATGAGCCTTGCATGAGGCAAGAAGGGAACATGCTCTGACTGACTCCCTCAGCCCTGTGAGAAACTCAGATGAGGGCCTGGTGCAGCTGTGAGGGGTGGAGGGGAGGGCAGTAGGAGAACATTCAGCCAGGGCTTCCCTCTGTTAGATGGAGGAAAATTAGGCAGACAGGATAAGAGATTGCCCAGAGATCTAAATCTGTCAGCAGTGGAGGCAGGACTAGAACCCAGTTCCCTGACTCCCAGTGCAATGCTCCCTCCTCTTCCACCCTAATGTCAGTTCCTAGTGATCACAGGGTCCCTCTTAGGGTCTGTGTTAGTTAAAGAGTTTATTTGGGAGGTGATCCCAGAAAGCGTATTGTGTGCTTTAACAGCTCCACATGGCCCCTGTCCATTTGTCTGTCCTTCCCACCCTTCCATAGAGAGTTTTGGAGATGTGGCTGTGCAGCTACATACATTTCCAGTTATAAGGAATATATAAGAAGTGTAAGCAAAATGTTCATGGTTTCGTCTGTCATAGACCTTACTGGCCAGTGACAAAGACTTGATGAGCCTGCTGATAATTATGGCTCAGATGCAAGGCCCTAGAATGCACAGGAGCTGTGGCCCTGCAGTTTGGGTGGGGAGAAGCCAGGAGTACTCCCTGGAAGATGTGACATTTTAGCTGCAATCTGAAGGATGAGAAAGATGCAGCCCAGATTTTGTATTATAGAACTGTACCCCTGAAACATATAATTTTATTCACCAAAGTCACCCCAATAAAGTCAATAAAATAAATTGAAAAAAAGAGAGAGAGAGAAAGAAAGAAAAAAAGAAAGAAAGAAAGAAAGAAAGAAAGAAAGAAAGAAAGAAAGAAAGAAAGAAAGAAAGAAAAGAGGAAGTAGCCAGGCAAGGATATGGGGTCAATAGGGAGAAGGAGGGTTTTGCTGGCAGGTGCCACAGCACAAACAGGAGCAGATAGGTTACACAGAGCAGGATCTGAGCAAGTGGAGTAAAGCCCTATAGGAACTGAGGGGAGATGAGAATGTAAGAGCAGAGTCAGAAAATGCTCCTATTGAGAATGGAGATATAGACCAGAGCCAAACCACTGTAGGGCCTTGCTGGTCAGGCCAAAGGGTGTGGGCTTTGCTCTGAGGCCCCCAGGGAGTCATGAAAAGGTTTAAAGGCACAGAGTCATATGGCCAGACTGTGCTTAAGAAATCAGTGATTACACACTAACTGGTGTGGCTCAATGGGTTGGGCATCATTCCACAAACCAGAAGGTCGCTGGTTAGAAGTGATTGATGATTGTCTTCCACATTGATGTGTCTCTCCCTCCCTTTGTCCCTCTCTTCCTCTATCTCTAAAACTAAATAAATAAAATCTTATAAAAATAAAAATAAATCAGTGATTGCAAATTAAAAAACAAAGGGCAAAACGACATGAGCAGAAATTTCACAAAACAGAACTGTAGATGGCTGATAAATATATGTCCCCCTAATCCTCATTAATGAAAAGGGACATGTAAATTGAAACCACACTGACACACCAATTCACATATACCAGGTGCCTTACAAGGGTTAGAGAGAAAGGGCAGCTTTCCCCAGCAGCTGAAGGGAATGAACACTGGTATAAACACTCTGAAATAATAATTTGGCATGAGTGGGACAACTTGAATGCATGCACACCCCGTGACTCAGCACTCCCACTCCTGGATGCTCATCTTAGAAGGCTAGTACAAATGTCACTGGAAGATTGGTACATGGATAGTTATAGCAGCATTATTTGTAATAGGGGAAAAATCTAAATAACAATAGGCAGGAAAATTGATCAGTGTGTTAGAGTCAGATCTAGAGAGATAAGAGAAGCTATAAGGACTGACATATGTGCTCTCATCAATGCTACAGATATGTTCAGAGGACATCTGTCTATATCAAGTTCAAAAACAGCCCAAATTAAATAACAGTTTGGGGATGCATGCAGAGGTTGCCATGCTTTTAAGGAAACTGGATTTCTAGATCTGTCTTTCACAGACTTGCTTTCTGGTATTGTCACATAACTGGAATTAACTGCTGGGCTCCTGTCACATTCTCTCCTCTGTCTTAGCATTTTTGCAATGGGTGTAACCTACTGGTTTTATTATTCACCAATCCCAGACAATGACTTTCCCATCAGACCCAGGTTTGTTTGCTTGGCCTCTGTGAGTCAATGACAATGTGAGATCTGGGAATCTTTGGGTTCTTATTGGTTGGACTGGCTGGGGCTTTTTCAGCAGAGAGCCAATCACTCACAAAGTTGATGAAGTCCCTTTATTGGGGATTTCACAGAGAACATGTTTTAAAAATGTGTGCTATTACCTGCCAGTGTCTGAATGTAGTGTAGAAGAAATTGACTTCAAATCTACGGCTGCCAACTTAGTCTTTCAGGGACACGCATGGATTCCTCTCCAACATCTGGCAATAGCCCCCAGTTGCCATTTAGAGGTTTACCCCGCCCCCTCAGGCTTTCATAAGAACATATGACCTGGGCTAAGCCAATCAGCCAGCTCATTCCCCTAGCTGTAATGATTTAAGCTCTTCCAATGGGAGGGAACCTTCAGATTAGTGAACTAGTGCTTCATTTTGTCTGGACTTGAAGGGTTATGGGCTGGAGCATTGGAGAATTTCGGTCACAAGAAGAGGTAATTTTGATGGAAAATGAAAAAGAGGGAAAAAGAGCTGAGGGACAAGAGGGAAGAAACTTGTTACTGGAGACATTTGAGCATCTAGATCCAGCTATGCTTGTAGTCCAACTCTCTTCTCTACTCTCTCATTATGGAATACAGTTATTTCCTTTTTGACTTAAGCCTCTTTGAGTCAAGTTTACTATGACTTGAAGCAGAAAGTCCATACCAGCTCTCCTTCCCAACTCATCAGTAACACCCCCAAAGCCAGACATCAGGGAGTCATCCTTGCCCCTTACTCTCCCTGGCTCCCAATGTCACATCAGTCTGCGTAGCTTCTCTCTACTCAGTATCTCACAAATTCTATCACTTTCCTACACACCCCTTGTCAGAACTCCATTAGCTTAATCTGGACTCTAGTACCAGCCTCCTCTGTTAAAATCCCACAATAGCTCCCCTAGCTCTCAGAATAAACACCAAATTCTTTCCACAGCTCACTGAGACACCCAAATCCTCTTTTCCCTTAAACTTCCCTTCAAAGAACTCCTTAGCTTCCATATCACTAACTTAACTTTCCTTGAGAACTTATTTTGTGTCAGGCCCCACAAAATTTTTTCTCATCTGTTACTCATTTATACCTCATGAAAACCAATGAGATAAGCACTACTTCCTATTTATAGAGGAGGAGATGAGGCCCAGTGAGGTTAGGGGCCTCCTTGAGTCATTATGCAGCTGGAACTCAGGCACTCCAGCTCTAACCCCACAGGCTAACCACGAGCACCATACAACATCCCTGCACCTGACACTTTAGGGCAGTTCTTATTGTTCGTTTTCCATTTATATCTGTCTCCTGTTAGAGTGTGGGTTCCCTATTGGCAGGGCTGACTCTGTTCTTCTGCTGGACCTCCAGTTTGATGCACAGCTCTTTGCACAGCTTGGGTGCCCAGAAAATATTTGTTGAGTAGTATTAGCTAAAATTCATTGAGAACTTAGCCTGTACAAGCAGCTCCCTAAGAACTTTCTATACATTAACTCATTTAGCCCTGACAATTGCATGTTGAGGTTGGCAGTTATTTCATAGCTAGGAACACTGAGACACAGAATGGGGACTTCCCTCAAGTCACATGGCTAGTAAGTGGCAAAGCTACCACACACACCCAGGCAGCTTGACTCCGGAGTCTGTTCTTGTCACCACATCATTTCTCCATGGATGGGTGGATCATGTATAGCCATTGAGGTCATGTTCCAACAAGGGTCAGAGTGAATGGAGATCAGGGGGCAGAGGCCAGATTGAACCTATATTCAGCATATCAGGAGACTGGGGCTGAATAGATGGTGATGTTGGGTAAGAACATGTCTCACTGGGGAACGTCTTTGATTTGTGGGACTGAAGCCAGCTGACTGGTGTGCTGCAGAGGGTGTGGGTTTTCCACCAACTGCCTTTAGCAGGGCTCTGGTGAGGAGGCCAGAAAGAATAAGGGGCTCAGGCAGGCTCCAGGGAAAGCTGGATAGGCTGGAAAGAGACCAGAGGGCAACTCAGTGCAAATGCCCAAGACAGCCTGCCCATGGGTTCCCAAACCCAGATGGGCTAGCACAGAGAAGCTGCTCTCCATATTCAGTGGACAGAGGAGGGACCCTAGAGTCAGTGTGTTTGCACTTTAATACTGTCGCCCCAAAGAACTACCTTCAACTTGGGTCACATTGCCCAAAGTTAAGGTTGAAATGTGGAAGGTGAAACTTCTCTCTGGACTGTGCAAACTGCCCCAAAGTTATGTGCTCAATCCTGGCCCAGCCATGGGAGAGTGACAGGTTGTATTGGCTACAGAGCACTGGAGGAGCTGGGGTGGGCCAACTTGGAAAATAGCAACCTTGGGACCCCTGACTGAGAAGGAGCAGGATGGTCTGGAGGACAAGCAGGCAGGGCCAGAACCCAAGAAGAGAGTCACCTCTCTTTGTGGAGACTTTTCTCTCAACACCTAGAGTTTCCCAAGAATGGAATGTGCTGCTCCCTTGCTCCAAAGTTGAGTCCCTCACTTCTTGCTCTGTGTTCAGGTAGAATGAAGGGACCTTGGCTCCTTCAATACAGGGAAAGGGGTTCTCAGTTCCATCTCCTGGTATTGCTATAGCCCAGTGGAACTCAATGGTCTCCGAGTTGATGAGAAAACACAGCCTACTGAGCTGTGGCCCAGAGTCAAATGCTTTGGATTGGGAGACCTATGCTGAAGAGTCGGGGGTGGGGAAAGATAGGAGGTGTGGAACTCACTCAAGCTGCCTAGTGAAGTGGAGAGAGCCTGGACTTGGGCCCAAGCTCAGCTCAGTTTTCTCATCTGTAAAGTTGGACACACAGTATTGAACCTCCATTATGGTGGACTGGGATGCAAGAGAGGTGGTTGTACCATAGCTTTATAAACAGTATACCATAGTGACTATTTTAGTTACTATCTTTAAAACATTTTTTATGTCTTGTTGGCCTCTTCTCTAGGCCAACAAGAAGAGATATGAGAAGTATTAATGTTAGTCTTCTCAACTACAGCTCTGTTTTGGTTTTTAAAAAATTGACAGTGTTTGTTATAAGAAAGTACAATAAGGAAAACATTTATTACCTCCTTTTGGCCAGAAAAGTGTAATAGGAAATCAATTTTATTTTCAATTTGAACAGAAATCCTTATTATTATACATTTAGAACTTGATTTTTCCCCCCAGTTTTAACAGCCCAATGAAGAGGAATGAGGTTACTAACCAAGTTTAAACGGAACTTAGTTAGACACCATTTTTTAAAATACTACAGAGAGAAACTTTTTCCAGAATTTTGACAATAAGCATTTGGAGTATCTTTGTTCCTCCAGGTAACTAAGATATGCTTAAGATGGTTCTGTATTTTTTAAGGCACCAGTGGAGCCTTCAATAAAGTTCAATACAAAACCAGGCCAAAAAAAAAAACACAAAAAAACCTTTTTTATGGATTGATTTTTTTAGAGAGAGATGAAAGAGCAAGAGAGTTATTTCTTGTTCTACTTATTTATGTATTCATTGGTTGATTCTTGTGTGTGCCCTGACCAGGGATTGAACCTGTAACCTTGGCATATCAGGATGACTCTAACCAACTGAGTTACCCCACAGAGCTTTAGTTTATATATTTATCATTGCATTGGTTTGAGACTGTCAAGAAACACAAACTAATTTTTCCAAGATGGGATTAGAGATGCAAGGAAATCATTGTGGGAAGGGAACATGAGAAGGCAGCTCTCTGTAATGGGAATTAAACCAGCAATACTTGGGTTTTCAGGCTGTTGTTCAATCCACTAAGCCACACCAGTCAGGGCCTCAGACCCCTCCTTCTAATAACACCCCTTAAAGTGTGTAAGACAGGTATTTAATACATAATCTCAAGTACCCTATAATCTGATCTTGCTTTCTCCTAGCCTCATGCAATCTTCCTTATTGTCCCTCCTTAATTCAAAATGCATAAAACAAGCTGAAAAACTGTTATTCTCCAGGGCATTTGAGCTCTTGCTATTCAGCTTGTGTCATCAGTTTGGCTCAAATAAACTCATAAAAATTCTCTGCAGAGAATTCTCTGCAGGTTTGGATGTTTCTTATGGCAACAGCAGCCATTGTGCTCTGTTCTTGGTGGATAAGGGGTGGAGGAGAGGAGACTGAGCTTTAGGTGGCAGATCTAGAGGGGAGAACGCTCACCCATGCTGCTTGGAGCAGATCTAAGGGATGCATTATTCTCATGCCATCACAGTCATCATTATTCTGAAATTCTCAATACTCAAGGACTGGTTGGGAGTAGCTTTTTCAGGTAACCAGAAGTCAGAGGCTAAAGTCTGTTACTTAAACAGGGATGTGTTTTCACTTTCCACATTCCTAGAAGGGAAAGCTTCCAGAAATTACCGTAAATTTCTTCCCATAACAAGGAAATGTGATGAAGATCCAGCCACCAACTGTATGGGATGGGGTAGCCAGAGGACTTGAGGTTGAAATCAAGGGCAACAATAGATGAAGGATGGATGAATGAATAAAAGAATGAATGAAGGAGGCTTTTGGCCAAGATGGAGGCATAGGTAGACATGCTACATCGCCTTCAGAACTAGAAGAAATCTACATCTACTTCAAAACTAAATAAAAACAATGCAGAAATTGCAGAAACTCAAACTACACGGAAGTGCAACAAAGAAGTAAAGAAATACTCAGCCAGACAGTTAGGAGGGGTGGAGCTGGAGAGGAGAGCCTCTTGGCAGCACTGGAGCTGAGGCTGCAGTGAAAATTACCGTCATATGTATAAACCTGGGAAGCTATCCCAGAGCCAGACCGTGCAGCCTACGGTTCCAGTGCTGTGAAAAAATAAAGCCAGCAGCTATAGTGGCAGCATGGGGACTGAGGCCACAGTGAAAAGTGCAGTAATACATTTAAGCCTGAAAAGTGATCCCAGGGCCAGACCACATAGCCCACATTACTTCTGACTATGAAAACCAATGGTCCCTCACATGGCAAAACAGGTTGCCCCATACTGATGAAAATCTAAGGTTCTGCCTATTGCAATGTAACAGGTTTGACAGCTATACCTAAGACACACAGGCAAACGCAGGAGCCTGTCAAGTTAAGGAGACAGAGAAGTATAGCCCCAAAATAAAACAAATCAAGAGAGTCCCGTGGGAGAACCATGGACATGGACGA
This sequence comes from Noctilio leporinus, assembly GCA_004026585.1. Lineage (NCBI taxonomy): Eukaryota > Metazoa > Chordata > Mammalia > Chiroptera > Noctilionidae > Noctilio > Noctilio leporinus. The sequence continues at coordinate 41,288 of PVIW01008489.1, forward strand.
CAAGTGGGATTGACTTTGATGGGGGGTGGGGGGGTGGGGAAGGGGACAGAGAAAAAGAAAAAGGAGATGAATATAATAAAACAACAATAAAATTAAGTTAAAATAAAAAAAAAGAAAAGAAAAGAGTCGAGTGGGAAAACTAAACAATGAGGAAATAGGTGCACAGTTTAAAACGCTGGTGAGAAAGATGCTCACAGACTTGACATGTGCTTGAGTACAGCAAACACAGAGGGAAGAAGTAAGGGTTGGCTAAGTGAAGTGAAGGAAAATCCACACAAAGCCAATGGGGAAAGGAAGGAAACAGGGCTCAAATGAACTATTTGGATCATAAGGAAGAAATAAACAGTCATCCAGTACAGAATGAGGAAACAAGAATTTTTAAAAAATGAGGAGAGGCATAGTAAAATCAGGACAACTTTAAACGGGCCAACATCTGAATCATAGGGGTGCCAGAAGGAGAAGAGAAAGAGCAAGAAATTGAGAACTTACTTGAAAAAATAATGAAGGAAAACTCCCCAAATTTGGCAAAGGAAATAGACATACAAGTCCAGGAAGCACAGAGTCCCAAAGCTAGATCCAAATCAGACCACACCAAAACACATAATAATTTAAATGCCAAAGTTTAAATAAAGATAAAGAGAGAAGTTTAAAAGCAACAAGAGTAAAAAAGAGAGTTACCGAAAAAGGGGCTCCTACATGACTATCAGCTGATTTCTCTAAAGAAAATCTGCAGGCAGGAAGAGACTGGCAAGAAGTATTCAAAGATTTGAAAAGCAAGGACCTATGACCAAGGTTACTCTATCCAGCAAAACTATCATTCAGAATGGAAGGGCAGATAAAGTGCTTCCCAGACAAGGTAAATCTAAAGGAGTTCATCATCAACAAACCATTATTATGTGAAATGTTAAAGACACTTACTTTAGAAAAAGAAAATCAAAACTCTGAACATTAAAATGACAACACCTGGGAACCCAAAGGTCTCTGGTTAGATTCCTAGCCAGGGCACATAACCAGGTTGCAAGCCAGGTCTCCAGCCAGGTATGTGGCTGGAGGCAGGTGAAAGGCAACCATACATTGATGTCTCTCTCTCCCTCTCTCTCTTCCCCTCCCTCTAAAAATAATAAATAAAATATTTTAAAAAATGACAACAAACTCACAACTATCAACAACAGAATCTAAAAAATAAAAACAAAAACAAACTAAATAAACAACCAGAATAGGATCAGACTCAAAGGTATGGAAATCATTGGGAGCATGATCAGATGGGAGGGAGAAGGGGGACAAATGAGGAAATGGTGCAGGGATTAGGAAACATAATTGTTAGGTACAAGATAGATAAGGGGATGTTAAGAATAATAGAGGAAAGGGTGATATCAGGGAACTCACTGCACAACCCATGGACATAAACTAAGGGAGGTGGGATTGCTGGAGGGAAGAGGATCCTGGGTAGAAGGAAGCAAAGGGAAAAGAAATTGGGACAACCATAACAGCACAATCAATAAAATATACTTTTTAAAAACAAAGAGTGAGTGAATGAATGAAAAAAGAGCTGAAAGAGACTATACATGTAGCTTACTATGGCTGTCTTTGAATGCGGAACATCTAAGTATAAAGAAAAATGCTGGTAAGTTCTTCTACATTAAATTTTATAAGTTTTATGTACAAAGAAATACATAATCAGAGTTAAAACAGAGGCATCTAGAGCATGTACTTGGTAGACAAAAGGTCAACAGTTCTACTATACAAAGAATTCTTTAAAATTATCAAAGGAGCCCTGGCTGATGTGGCTCAGTTGATTGAGTGCTGGCCTGTGAACCAAAGGGTTGCCAGTTCGATTCCCAGGCAGAAACATGCCTGGTTTGTGGGCCTAGAATGCCAGTCGGGGGCATTTGAGAGACAATCACACACTGATGTTTTTCTCCTGCCTTTCTCCCTCCCTTTCCCTCTCTCTAAAATAAATAAATAAAATCTTTTAAAATTATTAAAAGAAGTATGAATACCTCAATAGTAATATTGAATAAAGACCATGTACACTGAGTTCTCAAGAGAAACACATACAGGTTAATAAATATCATATGATCTCACCCATTACGGGACAATAATGAGCAAAACTAACAACAAGCAAAACAGAACCAAACATATGAATACAATGAATAGACCTTCAGTGTTCAGGGGGAAAGGGGTTGGGGGGAGGGGGGAGGCAGAGGCAAGAAAGGGGAGCAGCTTAGACAAGAACCTAGTATAAAGGAACCATGGACATGGACAATAGGTGGGATTGACTTTGGGGGGAATGGGTGGGTGGGGAGGGGGACAGAGGGGAGCAAAAAGGGGACAACAACAATAATAAAATTAAAAATAATAATAAATAATAAAAAAAATAACAATCCTAAAAAAAAAAAAAGGCAATCAATTTCAAATAGTGGATACCATCTTCATTCAACAGACTAAGACTAGGAAGGCTACACCTGGTGGTGTAGTCACTGTATGAGAAACATGCCCTCTCACTCATTTATGATGGGAGGTGATTTGTACATCTTTGCTGCTTAAAAAAACCCTGCTAAAAAGCATTTTAAAATGTACGTGCCTTTTGTCCTTGCAATTTCTTGGAAGTGAATGACACCTAAATTTATATATTCAGATATCCTTTTGTACTAAAGAAAATAGAAACTGATCAATAGAGGATTAGATAAATATCCTGCTGTTATAGCAGAAAATGAGATATTGGACATTATTGACTGTTATGCTGTAGATATATGTTATGATGTAGAAAATGGCCAATATGTATCTTATTAAAAATTAGCAGAAAAATGTTTATTAGAATTTGATTGTGAGTGTACATAAATACATTCATGCATATATAAATACATATAGGACAAAAGTGGATGTGGGAGATTCTCTTGTGAAGGTAGATTTGTTGGTGTTGAATATTTTATTATTGTATCTCCTAACTTATTTGTTAAAATCTGCAACAGCCTCTCCCATTTCACAGATGGGAAAACTGTTGCTCAGGGTAGGCAATAGGCTTGCTGGGACCAGGCCTCCTGTCTCTGGGCTGAGTTTGCTATCCTGGGGGTCCCTTTCAGCCCCTTAGGGCTTCTGTGTGTGGCCATAAACAAGTCCTTTCCCTCTCTGGGATGTTCAGTAGGGAAGTGGCTCTAGACCCTTCAGCCTAATCTTCCAGTCCACTGGGATGGTTCCAGTCCCTCAGCTCAGCACCCCTGGCCCCCTTGCCAGGAAAGCTGGACTGAGCACCAGGGCTGGGCCAAGTCTTATCCAGGGTGACCAGAACTTATCTAAACTGCCAGAAATTTCATCACACCAGGCAAGGGATGGACTGGGGGTGAGTCATGAATGTGCTGGGCCATAGAAGGTAAGAGGAGCTAATCATTCCCAGATGGGAGGCATCAGGCTGGGCAGCTCTCCCGGAATATGCAGGCAGCTTAGGAAAGTGCAGAGAAACTCCAATGTGAAAAAAAATTAACAGTTTTCCCCCTACTTCCTCTCTCCACTACACCCCATTCAGTGTACTTCAGCTCCTCCAAGCATCTGCCAAGGGGCCTCCTAGTCCCTGTTCACAAACCCTGGGGATGAGCAACCTACTGCCTCCTACAGTGTGCTCCACTCCTTCCTCTGCAAGGGCAGGGAAAAGTGTGCAGACTCTGCAGTCACACCGCTCTGGGCCGGGTCCCTCTAGGCTACTGATCCTCAGTTTCTTTGGCTGTAAAATGGGTAATAATATCTAGCACTTTCTAGGATTATTTTGAGAATTAAATGGATTAATCAATGCTGAGTGCCTATTAAAATGCTTGGCACACAGTGTATGGCTAACAAACAGGAATTTATTCTTCATTCTCATCATTGGCCCATCTATTTAAGCCAAAGCACTCTTGGGGAGAGTTTGGGCATTATAAAATACTGATCCCCGATAACTAACCTCAGTGTCCAAAGAAGGCCAGGAAAGTACAGGCTCCAGACTTGGTAGGTAATGTTGTGTTGATGAAACAAATTAGGGAAGATTCTTGAATGGGAATTTAAAAAAACAGCTCGAATTGGCTGGAGCCCCAAAGATAATTTATTGATCCTTATAACTAAAATATACAGGGGTGGGGTGGCTTCCAGCCAAGTTATAATTAGGTGCTTAAATGTTGCGTCAGAAAGCTCTCTCTTGATCTCTCCTCCTTTTCATTCTTTTTTTCTCACTTCCTCTCAGCCCTGCTTTTCTTTGAGTCCACTCCATTCTTAGCAGGTTTCCCTAAGTGGTGGTCTACGTGCCACAGGCTCATACACAGCTGGGCAACACAGTAAGCAGAGTTGTCTTCAAGTAAGGAGGTCCCCTCCACTGAGTCATAAGCCCTTCCCTGGATGGAATACTCTAGCAGGCCATACCTGGCCCAAGTGCCCACCCAGGAGGAGGGGAGAATATGCTCCATCAAAGGAGCCACATGGACCCAGAATGAAGAAAAGAGGGTTCTACAGAGGAGACTCAAGGGCTCTTAGCTGCAGTAGGAGACAGGGGTTCATAGAAGTCACAGGTGTAGACTGCACCAGTCTTCTTAATGGTTCCAAATTGTGAGTTCCTATGCAGAGGGATGCACACAGTGTGCTATGGCTCCTTAGAATTTTTGAGCTAGATAGTGAAGTGGCACAGTGGTTAGTAGTTAGGTATAGTTTAAGCTGCTGTAACAAATGGACCCTAAAAGATGATTGCTTAGCATATTTGAAAGCTTCTTTCTCTTTCATGTGTAGGTCCAGGTGAGCTATGATGGTTCCATAATGACCAGGGCTCATTCCACAGATATATACGAGGTGGTTACTCCAGCTCCATGTCCACCAACAGGTCCTTGTTTTAGTTAGTGGAAAGGGGAAAGGAAAGGACAGAGTGCATTACTTCTTCTCCCATTCAATGGTCTTAAACTTTCATGGCCCTACCTGGCGGCTGGGGAGACTAGGAATGTAGTTTTTAGCTAGGGAGTCATGGGTCTGTGTAAAGTTTCTTTAGTTATATTTCTAACATGAAGAGTGGGGGTGACTAGTAATCTCTAGCCCAAGTGGGACAGCATTCAGGGTGAGTGGAAAGGCTGGGTGGTGGGGAAGTTCCTGATGTATAATCAGATTCTCATTGGGTTGTAGAGTAGGATGCTGAGGGGTAAGGAAAGGAGTGTGTGTGGATAAAGATGCTAGAGGGGCAGATGGGATTCAGATCAGAGAGGGCCCGAACTGGTTTCCAAGGATTGTGTGTCCACATGTCTAAGCTCCATTCACATCACTAGCTAGCAGCTGTCCTTGGCCACCCCTCAGGCTAGGGTTTTGTCCACTGGTAGTGCAGCCCATTCCTGAGGTGAAAGATGAAAGAAAGAGGCGCAAATAGACCCTGGGGCTCACGGCAGTTTGAGCAGTGCCAATGTAAGAAACTAAGAAATGTTCAAACCCGTAGAGAATTTTTATGAGCTTATTTGAGCTAAACTAACAACATATGCTGGAAACCAAGGTCTCAAATGCTTCCCCGAATGACAGTTTGAAGTTTCTTTCATGCATTTGAAACTTAGGAGGTGACAAAGTAAAACTACAGGGAGGTGAGAGAAAGCAAGGTGGGGACTGGATTACAGGATAACCAGCAAGATTGTGTGCTCTTTTGAGGGTAACCACCCTCAAAAGATATTTTGAGGGAACTGAAAAACAGGCATTTTAAGTGTGTGTTAACCTAGATCCACAGAAACAATGGACAAGGCTCACTTAAGGCAAAGATAAGCCTTTTACTAAAATGTTATATGCCTGGGTTATGACTACCCACCATGACATGCTGACTGAAAATTTATGGTCAATTTGATTAACAACCTGTGAGGTTGCTCTCGGGAACTGAACCTGCCATATTTATAGGTCCCTTTTTTCTTCCATAATAGAAAATTCTAGGGGCTGCCATGGATATTATGAGCTCCAGGTAGGCATATGGGCTTGGTCTCACAGACTCCTCACTCCTTGGGAGGAATGCAGCTGAAAGGACAGAGGGAGGACCTTGAAGTGTTTTCTAAACTTGGCAGCACCTTACAGTTAACTGGGACTTTAAAAAAATATTAATGCCTCTCTGTACCCTCTGGAGACTCAGCTTTAATTGTTCTGGAATGTGGATACTGGTGTTTCTAATAATAATAATAATAATAATAAAAGTTCCAGATGATTCTAAAGGACTGCTGCATTCTAGAGCTTAGGCCTGGGTTTTTGTTGAAAATCACTGCCTATCACCTTGGAATATCTTTTTCATATTTGTGGAATTGTTAGCAAGCAAAGTAGGGTTCACTCATGTGGCACCTTGGTGTAAAACCCAACAATTAGTGTTGAGGAAAACAGGTCTTTATTTACAATATTCCATTCTGGGGCAGGGGGAGCTTCGAGCACTTCAGCTCAGAGCCCTGTTCTCCCATGAGACTCAGCCCTTCCCTTGTTCCCGAAAAGGCTATAAGCCAAAAACATGCCCAGAAGTTCTCCATTCCTTGTCTGTCAGCTTTCTCCTTCAGAATCTGAAGTACATTGTCATCAGGCTCATTGTAACAGTCCAGGGAAGCATGTGCTGTGTTGCATCAGATCATGGTGAAGTCCAGGTACTAAAAGAGTTTTCTCCACATGTCCCAAGTTCCAAAAGTCCAAATAGAGTCCAGGTCTGCAATTGGAATCCTTGGTGGCTTCCAAGTCAAAGCCAGACCGGTTAAAGCAGCAGCCTGCTGGCTTTCTTCACCAGCCCAGGCTCAAGGGCCCCCATTTCTCCTTGCAGACTACATGGCTTTATCCCTGTTTCCTTGCCCCAGAGCACAGATGGCTCTCTCTCATTCTCAAACTGTGTGGTCTCTCTTTCTTAAACTGAATGCTCTCCCCTCTCTTTCAAATCTCAAGGCCTTTCTCCTCTCCTTCTCAAACTGCAGGTTCCCCCTACAGCGCAAATGGCTACCACCTTCTTTTAAGCCCTGATGGCAGCCTGTGATGCAGTGAGTAGGGTAACCAATCAGGGCCACCTGTGAAATCTAGCACAGGCTTCTTAAGCTCTTTTATTATCCTTCTATGGTCAAAAACCCCTCCAATCTCCTTGGCTTGGAGTTTCGGCCATAGTGATTTGCATAACTAAGAAACTAGCTACCAGCCGTGGATATATGCAAGGTTCCTCTCTCAGGAAATATGGCTGTGCTTCACTGAGTCCCATTCCCCATCCCCAAACCACAGGCTGTTGGCATGGCTTTCTTCCACCCTGTAACAGAATGTTCTGTAGTCTTGCTGGCTCTAGACACTCACTTTCCTAGTTTCCTCTTGTAAAGAATAGAAATATTAATGGTTTATTTTCAGGGTAGTACAGCCTATAGACAGAAAGCTAAAAGCAAAGGGAGACACTTCTCAGCTGCTGACCCAAGAATCCAGAGGCTGGTCTGATAAGGCTGCCAGGCATTCTGAACAACACAAGTAAACTGTGATAGTGCAGGATTGGGGGAGCTCTTGAAAGTCTGTGTGTGTCATCTCCACTAGCTAAAGAAAAGGAAAATTTTGAGACTGTATATTCATCCCAAGGTCTGGAAGGTGAGGGGGACTATAGTGCCCAAGGAAAAGCCCCCTAAAATAACTTTTGTTAACTGCCTACTTCCTGTCGCATATGCAACACATACACAGACAGTCTAGAACAAGATAAGGATTTGAGCTAACAGACCCCCACCCATACCTACATTCAGGTAGTCACATCTCTGTGGGAAAGTTGGTACCACCTTTACCTGCCAATTGAAATGTAACTTCTTCACTCCCATCCCACCAACCATATAAGTCCTCAGAACAAAGCTTCTCTGGGGTCCCCTGTTGGCCCTTTTGCCACATGGGGACAACTGGCTTCCTAAGCTCTGGCTGGGGTACCTTGGACCACCTGGCTTCTGGTCACTCTCTCTTCTCTTGGCCCTCTGGCCACCTTGTCTCTGACCACATGGGTGCTGGTTATCTGGTCTTTGACCACCTAACTTTCGTATTCATAAATTTAAAGTTCCCCAAAATTTAGGTCCTTATTACTTGAGGGGGAAATGTACAGTGGCCAGAAGGGAAACAACGGCAGGACCCTCGCCATTGCTTATCAGTTAGAAGGTCTCTGAGGAGCCAGTTGACTAAGGGGGAAAACAGGATGACTGAGAGAAGACATGTAAGTTAGGACTAGGAGCAGGAGACTTCTGAAGCTTGCTGTGAGTGCCTTTAAGAGCAAAGGTATGGGAAATAGCCAATCATCTTTAGATGGGAAGATTGTGTCTCCCGTAGTACTCAGCCAGTGAGGAACCAGGGGAAGAGACGTGCACACTAGGGAATATACGTCCCCTTCACCTCCACTGGGTGTGCCTGCCCACCAGTCAGACACCTGATCTTGTAAGACCATCATTACAGCCTCACTTTCACTGTACTTTGTGTCTCTGAGTCCATTTCTTGTTTTAGACGGTGAGGGTATTTCTCAGACTTTGCAGCTGGAGACAGACAGCTGCCCCATGCCAAGACATTGTGCCAGCAACAGAGGTAAGAGCTGTGGGGAAGCAGGCCCCAGTGCAGAGCCCACTCTTAGAGGAAGGGGTGTTATGTCAGCCCTCAGAGAAAGCAGCAGCAGTTCTGGTGGGGAGCCTGAGACCACTGTTTAGGGAGTACGTGCACAGCCCCCATGCTGTCTGCACCCAGGTGTGCAGGGAGGTTTTGGGTGTTTTTGCTGGTTCAACTCAGTTTAGTTTGTGTGCAGTTAACAACAAAAGCATACATTTAATCAAGGGCTTATCATGTACCAGATTGTGCTAGAAACATCTTCAAAACAATCTTATGAGACAGAAATTATTTTATAGAGGGTGCCATTGAGGCCAGAGAAATGGAGCTGCCTGCTGAATGTCCTCCAGGGGGGATGTGGCTTTAAGCCAAGGCCATCTGGCTACAGATCCCTTGCTTCAAACCCCATGTTATTGTTGTATGGGGTTATTATTATTGCTATTGCCATTTCTCAGATGCCAGGGGTGGTGCAGTGACCTCCCCAAGGCTACCCATCTCACGCCTGCAGCCCTGGCGCCACAATGCCCAAGGGGCTGGTGAGATTGTCACTGATGTGCATAACTTTGCTGCCCACTCTGAGCATTCTGACTAAAACTTATTGACTTGGAACTTCCTCTAGCTGTGATTTAGCCAAATCTGGGCCCCAAATTTCTGGGGGTGATGTGTGCTTTGTCTGTGATAACAGTCCTGGCAGGGCTGCCTTAGCTGCATCTCTGCTCAGATAACAGAAGTCTGGCGAGGTGTCTCCACTTTATCTCCTGGAAAGTGGCTGGGCTTTGTTCAGCAGGCTGTGAGGTGAGGCCAAATCTCCACCTATGGCCTTTCCTTCCGGCTCAAAGAACCTGCTGCAGGGATGGAATCCATATCAGAGGGTAGTGAGTTGCCCAGGTGAGCAAGGCAGGTGTCTTCTGTTGTGCCTGCCTGCCTGTTAACAGGAGAAAGGAGTCACTCTATCACTCACTCATCAGATATTTACTGAACACTCCCTTTGAGTCAAGCCATCCATGTTCAAATAACTTAAATATTTGAATTCATTTAATCTTCTGAACACGCTCATTAGATAGGCCCTGATGCCCTATGTTCGTTTTACAGCTGAGAAAATCAAGGTCCAGAACTAACCTGCCCCACACAGCTGGTGTGTGGCAGAGTTCTTAGCATAGGCTATCCTACCTATAGTCATTTACAGATGAATAAAAAAGTCAGCCAGTAACAAATACTCTGAAGAGTAGAGAGAGTAGAGCAGCTGATACCTCTGCTGGGGTCTCAGAGAGTGCTCTCTGGGGTGGTGACTTTTCAGCTATATCTCAATGCAAGGATGAGCCATCCATGAGGGTCTCGGGGAAGGACTCTACAAGAAGAGGGCACAGCAGGTGGAAAGGTCCTGCAGGAAAACAAGCTTCGGTGGGGAAAAAGTCCCAGAGAGCCAAGGGCCAGGGTTAGACAAAAGCCAGGGCAGGACCCAAGTTCCCAGGCCAGGCTTTGGCTCCTCAACCCCAATTGACTCTTTTGTGGCCAGCCCTGTCTGAGCCCCTGCACATTTCTTGGCTTTACCTTCTTCCACCTGTGTGATCCTGGGCAAGTGGTTTCCCTTCTCTATGCCTTTGTTGGGTGCCTCACCCCTGGGGTGAGGCACCACTGGGCACCACTGGGCCATGTGTCTTCTTGCAGGAATGGCAGGTGGTCCTGAAGGTGGTTCTGGAGATCCTGATTTCCTGGAGGATCTGGTCTAGGCCTTAGGTCTTAGAGAATGTAGATCCAGGACTGAGAGACCAAGAGACAGAGTCAGAAGGAGATGCAGAGACCAAGAAGGACAAAGTAAGATGGAGAGACAGGTCAGCATAAAAACTGAGAGACACACAAAGAGAAAGACAAGATGAGGGAAGAGTAAGAAACATAGTGGGGGGAGCATTATGTATATTCTATATGCTGCTAAATTGTACACTTTAATGAACAGATGGATGTAGTTTGCTACACAAGTTAACTCATGTTTGCCCTTGCGTTAGCTCTTATATAAAACTGCTGGTCAACAATGTGTTAAGATGGTGGAAATGCTGGATTTTATGCTATGTGAATTTCACTATAATAAAAAGAGACAGCTCTGGCTGGTTTGGCTTGGTGGACTGAGCGCTGGTCTGTGAACCAAAGGGTCACCAGTTGGATTCTCAGTCAGGGTACATGCCATGGTTTTGGGCCAGTTGGGGGTGCACAGAGGCAACTGCACATTGATGTTTCTCTCCCTCTTTTTCTCTCTCCCTCTCCCTCTCTATAAGAAAATAAAATAAAATCTTACAAAAATAAAAAGAGAAAAAGAGAGAAGATGGCAAACAGACTGACAGACAGATGCAAGTTCAGAATTCCAGGATCCTGATTCTCTCTGGACCTGACTGGCCTCTGGGACTCTTCTCAGTTGATGTTGAGGAAGGGACTTTGGGTTCCTGTGCCAAAGTCCAGTCCTGCAGGACCCAGTGGGTTTGGGCCAGTCCCCCTTTCACCTGGGCTGCTTTGGTGACAGAATGTTTGCTTGTGTGAATTTGGGGTGGGGTTTTTGAGTCCCTAGTCAGGGGAAAGGGCCTGGGAAGTACTCCCTTGCCGAATTCCTGCTCTCCACAGGGCCTCTTACCAGGCACAGGTTCCTAGTCTGCCAAAGAAGGTGAGTGGGTAGCAGACCATGGGATGCCTATCCTGCCTGGGTTATAGGGGTCAGAGTCATAGTAATTAACGTTTTGAGCTTGCAACTTGCAGGATGTTCACCACTATTGAGTGGGCCCTGTGCTGAGGGCAGGGTATGGGGTTCTCTGTGTCTTCCTATTAACAGCCAGGGGTTAAACTTTTCAAGCGATAAGGAGGCTGGATTCAGAGAGGTCAAGGCTTTGATCGAGGTCACACAGTGGTCACAAGAAGCTGTGTGGGCTGAAGAAAATGTCAAACATAGACAGTCTCAAAGCTGGGGGCTAGCAACCATGTGCCCAAAGACCTGAAGCAGCAGTGTCAAGTGCCAGCAGTCCCAGTGAGGTGTGGGAACCCCCAGGGAGCTGAAGGCTGGGGCCAAACTGGGCTTGCCCTTGGCCCTTTCACTCTGGCTCACCTCTTTGAAGAGTTGTACCCAAGCCCCTCAGGCCCTTCCAACGTGCCCAGAGTTTCTGAGTCCATCTTCCATGTGAAGACACTGAGGGTCACACTAGCTGAGGTAGCCACAACAAAGCTCGATAGCTGAGTGCCTAGACCTGAAACTCAGAGTTCAGGCTGGGCAGTGCAAGGAGGGTGCAGGGAAGGGGTCGAAGGGCTAGGCGAACGTCCGGCGCAGGCATCTCCAGGCCTCGGTTTGCAAATCTCCGCTTGAAGGGAGCTGCACCAAGTTGCCCACCCACTACCCACGCCAGGCCGAGACCCCGCCCCGGAGGCGGAGGCACAGAGGAGGGGGCCGAGAGCCGGCTCCGGCCCGCCCCTCTGTGCCTCCGCCCCGCCTCACGCCGCGCAAAACCCGGGTCGCACGAGCTCAGGAGGCGCCGACGGCCAGGCGGACGGACGCACCGACGGACGGACTTGCGTAGGGCCCCCGCGGTGAGTGCGCACGGACCCCTGCTCGGGCCTCCCTCTCCCCGCTGCCCCGCGCCCCCTACAGCCTTCGCTCGAAGCTCTGAAGCCCCGACGGCTCCGCGGCCCCCGCGGCCGCGCGCCCCGCGGCCAGATCCCAGCTTCGGGACCGCCCTTCAGCGCGCCGGGCCCTTTGGATAGATGGCGGGCGCTGAGGATGGCGCCTTATAGCGGGCTAGGGCTCCGTGGGCAGATCCCCTACCGGCCAGGTCCCGTTGGTCACCCTCGACCCCTGTCCCACTGCTTTCCAACCGCGTCTCAGGCCGAGGGGCCCGGTCCCCATGATCCCTCCCTACCCAGGGGAAAGCTGGAGTCCTAGGTCGAGCACCAGGGCTGCCTTCGCATATCCTCAGCGTCCCTCCCCCTTCCCCCAGTCATACGCACTGCCGCACACGCACTCACACCAGTAGCCAGCAGAAGTTCTTGCAAACTACACATGTGCGCACCCACCCCCATCTTTGTCAGTCTGTTCCGCTGGTCTCTTGGTCTAATGTTTAGAGCACCCCGCCCCAAGTTTATTTCACACATGTTGGCTCCTCACATTCATCTCTTTTGTGCACACGTTTCATACACACGTGCCTTGCACAAGGGCATCTCTCAGACATATGTGCGTGTTGCATACAGTTGTGTTTCTGTGAATGCGTGCGTGGCTCTCACATACGCTTATGGCTGTCACACATGTGACTGCTACTCATGCATATCACTCACATGTTGCACACGTGTCTCCTGCACCTAGAGTCACAAACAATTTCACACACAGCGTGAATCTTGGGCACAGTCACACACACCCACAACTTTATAGTCCAGGCACTCCCACGTCCCACCTCTATGGGCACAGTCCTCAGGCTATCCTGAGCTGGTGGGAGTTGGGGTGGGGGAGGCTCTTGTTGATGCTCCCTCATAGTGGGGCCTGGGTGGCTTTGGGAGCACAGGAAGGGCCCTCAGCCTGCAGGGTGGCCCTGACTCTTGATAGCTTCCCCACTTTTCATCACCCCCTGCATCCTTTCCCCTTCCCCAGTCTCCCAAGAAGGGGTGCTCCCTTCTTTGCTGACACAAGATCTTCCCCCAACTTGGACTGGTCCAAAGCTGGGCCAGGTGGCAGGTGGCACATGACAGGCCAGAAAAAGAAAAAGATTTGGGTGTTGGTCATCATCTTGAGCCTCTGGAGCTTTGATGTGTGGGCCTGGCACTGGCACATGCTTGTGTGGCTGAATGATTGGGGCTCTGGGCCTCACCTTCCCCACATGCAGATGAGAGTGAAGATCCCTACCATGGGGAAGGGAGGGACCTGAAGCTGTTGCTTTCAGTGCTTCTTCAACTCCCACTCTCCCTTCTGTGTTCAGAGCTATGTGATTGGGGAAATGGACAGCGGGTGGATGAAGTCAAAGAATCTTACTCTCGTGGCATGAAAATTGGCCAGCTCTGTTTGTGGCTGTCCCTGTATATTTTGTTTGGCTCTTACCATGTTATTATTTGTAAAAATTTAATTAGCTGGCAGCTTTTACAAATTGTCAGGTTTCATATAAAAGTCTGGATTTCTGTCTTCTGAAAAATCACAGTCTGGCAGCTCGAGGTCCGAATCTCTACATGATGCTCATTGGCTGGTGCTGCCTGTCTGTTGCCACTGGGGGTAGGGCAGGAGCAACATTTGTCCACAGTCCCCACAAGGCCTGTTTGCATATTCTTGGCTCCTGACTGGCCTGCCTAGGCCTCTGTATAGTTTGAGCCTGCTTTATAAATGGTGCTATTTTTACTACATTGCCTACTGCAAAGTGGGTGTAGGCTAGCCCTCTCACCTATGTCTGGGGAAGCCTTGAGTGAGCCTCTGATCATTCAAAGCCTTAGTCATCAGAGGGCTGAGGGGGCACACCAGGGGTCTGGCCCATAGGGCATCTTGTAATGGTGGCAGGCACTTTCCTGCAAGACTGGAGGAGGCAGTGGTTTGGAGGCTTCATCACAGAAAGGCCAGGCCTCATACACTGGTTTTGTTTCCAGATCTTGTCAATGACTGCATTATCACTCTTACCCCCTATGTGCCAGTTGGGGGAACTGAGGCTCAGAAAGTATCTTCCAGCAAGCAGAGGGTCAAGCTGGGATTTCAGCCCAGGTTTTTTTTTTTGGTTTTTTTTTTTGTTTCTTTTTTTTACCTTAAAGCCAAGCTGTTAATATCCATCTCAATGCATCCATGAGATGAGGGGCTTGTTCTCATTGACCCTGGGCAAATTTTCTGAGCCTGGTCCATGTCTGACACATAGTGGGTGCTTAATAAGCTTGTGGAACAACTGAGGGAAGTGGAACTGTGTTCTCTGTATAGGTCAAGGTGGAACTAGATTCAGGGCCTAAGATGAAGATCTCACATGGTCTAAGTGACCACTAAGCTTCCTTTGAACTATCCTGAAAACTCAGTGCAGTTTCCCACTCTAGCCTTGATGGCCATGTTCACTGTGATCCCATGACTGCCAGAGTGAAGACCTCCAAGTCTCTTGAGTCTGCATGGCTTCAAGGGCATTGTGGTGTGTCATATTAGATTCAATGTTTGCCTTATATTTGGAAACTGTGGGTGTGAGTATTTTCCCTTTAAACTCCTTAAAGCCTTGGTGGATGACTTGCCTTACAGGAGGGACTCAAGCAGAGGAGGGAGGCATTGGGTGGGGCAGCTGCTGAGTTATTTTAAGTCCTAATTCTCATGACCCTCTGCTCTCTCTTGTTTGCTACCTGCATGTGGCTGAATTCACTTAAGCTTAGGGCCCCCATGATGTCCTGGAAATTTGTTGATTTTGTTGACTGAAGACCAGCTCTCTCAGTGGTACCTGGGATTTGGGAATAATGGGCAGCACCTGGCCTCTTCCTTGTACTTCCTGGAGGTTTTCTTTCCTGCTGGGGAGGAAGGTGCTGGGCCTGGTTGTATAAAGTGGTGCAGAGGGCCTGTCCTACCCTTTTCTGGATCTCAGTTTTCCCTTCTGTAAAGTATTGGGTTGGCCAGAAGGTCCATTTTGTTTTTTCCATAAACTAAAAAATGGTTTTCTTTTTCCACCAATAACTTTATCGATTTGGGTATTTTCAGTATGTTGGCTATCTTTCACTATTGGCTTCTAGAGGATAGAGGCCAGAAGTATTGCTAAACATCTAATGCATAAGACAACTCCACTTGGCCAAAATGTCAATAGTACCAAGAAACTTCACAAACCACTTTTGACACGTTCGATCAGTCACAGCACCTCCACATACTGCACAAACCTTTTGTTGCATTTTTACCTTCCTTTAAATAATAAAGCATCATATAATACCAAGAATGTTGTGTATTTTCTTCCATCTTTTTTTAAAATTTAATTTTATTGTTGTTGTATTACATCCATCCCCTTTTTACTCCACTCTGTCCCCTTCCCTACCCTCCCACTCCCCTACAAAATCAGTCCTCTTCCATCTTTAATATTAAAATGGCTGCACAAAAATTCACCAATTTTGATGTTTTTAAAAAAAATGTACACCAATATTTGACAGCTGTCACACATACCAAGCAAGATCCAGCACTGTGCTCTGCCAGCAGGCTCAGCCTGGTGAGCCGTTAATTCATTTCTAATTCTGTCAAGCAGGAGCTTGGCTCTCCTTTGCTGAGGGGGCCAGGCAGGAATGGGCTGGGTTAGGGAGCTCATGGTGGGCAGTGCAGATACTGTGTTTGCTCCATGCAGTTTATATGCTAGTTGGAGAGGCGAGGTGGGGTAAGTTGGACAACAAAGAAATGAACTCAGTTGATTTCCTGGAAGTATAGATTGTTGTAAAGGAGCCATAGGCAGCAGGACAACCAAATCCAGGTGGGCAAGGAAGGTCCCTTTGAGGAGAGGATTTCTGAGCTGAGACGGTATTGGTGAGGCCCTGAGGTGGGACCCTTGCTTGGTATGTGTGAGGTACACAAAGGGAGGAGGCTGGAATGGGTCAGGGACAGCAGAGAGGGGCAGGACAGGGAGCCTGAAAGCTGTTGGAGAGTTCGGAGTCAGGGAGTGATGAGAATTGATTTCTGTTTTAAGACCCCCTTCCTGGCTGCAAGATCAAGAAGAGGCTTTGCTCCTCAGCAGAGAAGGTGCAGCCAGGAGTGCTGAGCTGCCTGATAATCATTCATTAGAGCTAACTCTGCTCTGGGGACAGTTTTTACCGATAAGAAGCAGGTTGGCAAGATATCCCTGTCAATAGATGTTTGAGATCCAGGTAACACACCCGGTTAAATAGATGCTGGCATGGCCCTTACGAAGAAATATTACACAGCTGTAAAAAATGGTAAGACGTTTAGGATGTATTAAGAGAAGAAACTAATGTGCTTGACACACCCTGGTTAAATAGATGCTGGCATGACCTTACAAAGAAATATTACACAGATGTAAAAAATGGTAAAATTTTTAGGATGTATAAAGAGAAAAAACCAATGTGCTGAATGGTATGTAAAGCATGCCACTTCTTGTGTAAAGTAAGGAATACAATTCCACATTTCTTTGGCTGTACATAAACGAATTTGAAGGATACTCCAGGAGCAAGTTGTCATGGTTACCTGGGGCAGGTGGGGGACAAAGGTGCAAAAGTGAGATGACAGTTCTCACTGTGTGTCTTTTGTATTCTCTGTTTTTTGAAACATGTGACTATATTGCCTGTTTAAAACCTTACATTAAATTCAAAAACAGCTGGGCAGTTGGTGGGTGACTGTTCGTTTGTTAGTTGTAAGCATCAGTGTTTAAGGATGGTTTTTAAATTGCCTGCTTTACTGACCTTGTGGTAAAACAACAGACTGACTTCTTCCTGGCTTGGTATACAAAAATTTCCACTGTGATTAAAATTAGATGGTAACAAAGTCACTTTTTGCAAGGTTGGCAAATAGACAAAAAGAAAAACTCACCCTTTCCTTCTCCCCCTTTTCCTGTAGTTGTATTTCCTCTGGTGATTTGACTGCTGGCTCTTCCTGGGTTGGGCACTGCAGCATTTACCATTCTGTCCTGAGCCTCTATTCACAGCCTGCTAGTGACAGATCCAAACTCCAAGGGGGCTGGAGCAGGGGGCAGTGGTGCAGGAACATCCTTGCTCTGGCACCCTACAAGTTTCAGATCCCAGCTCTGCTATTCACACACTGTGCTCCCTTTGCACCAGTTACTCACCCTCTGAGCCTCAGTTCCCTCATCTGTGAAATGGTTGCCATGCTTGTATCTCTCAGGGTTGTTGAAAGGAGAAAAGGATACCACTGGTTCTTTTATTCAGCAGAAGTTTACTGAGCATCTACTGGGTGTTAAGTGTTGGAAATAAAGCAGTGACCAAGGCAACTCTTGTGCCCCCACAGAGCTTTTATTCTGGTTGGTCAAAGCAGATGTGAAACAAGTGGATGCTCTTTGTGGTGTCTGATGCTGTCCATGACTATGAGGAAGAGCAGATAAGCTGGTCTGGGGCTCAGAATAGGGAGTTGGGCTCTTTTAGGGAGGGTGTCAGAGAAGGCCAGCAGATCAGGTCCTGGGTGCAGTTGGGATGTTCAGGCAGAAGGCATGGTAGGTGCAAGTGACTGGGAGCAGCTGGACAACAGGACTTCCAGGAGCAAGGAGGGCAGTCAGGGGATGGGCCCAGTCTGGTGTTTGATTTTATTCTGGGTGTGAGAATTCAATTCCCAGAGAAGTGAGGTCTGAATGAGATTTTAAAGCTTCCCCTCTCCAGCAGGGAGAGCAAGGTGGGACCTACAACCAGACCTGTGGGGTAGTCGGTAGTTATGAAATTGTGGCTTTCCTCCCAGAGGGTTAGCAACCCTGACCAGGTCTTATTGGGAGTGGCCAGGGAAGGCTTGTAGAGATGGAGTTTCTGGTTAGTGGCTTCCTGGACACCCATGCCAGGTACATGTGACCAAGGCCTTGGGTTCTCTGTCTCACAGACAGCTCCAGCAGTAGCCTGTAGTATGGGCTAGCCCCTGGTCTCTCCCATGGCCACCCAGAGGGTCCCAGGGACTCATACAGGTAGTTCTAGAATGCTCTTTAGTCAGTGCTGTCCTGGAGGAGAGCGCAGAGGCCCTGGATAAGGGAAACCTGGGGATGGTCAGCAGGGAGCGCTTCCTGGAAGAAAGTGTTATTGGCACTGTCATGTGAAAGTAGAGGGGTGAAGGGAACAAGGGACAGGAGAAAACCTGGCTTCTTTTGGAAACGTGGGGTGAAGAGGAGGTGTGAGGAGGAAGAACTGGAGTGGGAGCCAGGTCTGTCCACCTCCAGATTCTGCCCCAGGTAGGCCGCCCCTTAATTACAAGGGCCCAGTGGCATGCACACACCATTAATTCATCTACTCCAGGCTGATCCCCTCCCAGGGCCCCTGTCAGGTCAAGCCATGCCTCATTTTACTTTATTATCCTCACAATTGTTGCAATTTGGAAACATTGTAAAATTGCCTTGGCCTTCTCATAGATGGAGATTGTTGTAATGAAAGTGCTGGTTTTGGGAAAGGTTATTTCCTTCCTTGAGGGTGGGGAGCCTGGGTTTATGTGGAGTATTGTAGGCCAGAGTGACCTCGCCCAAGTCACAGTGCTGGGGAGGAAATGGTGCTGCTTGCCTGGCCGGGGCTGGGGCCATGGGACCTGGGCAAGAGTGGGGTGCAGGTAGAGGAGCATATGCCTGGGGAATATAGATAGCATTGTTCACTCTACTATCATTTGGTCCCTGGGAATGGCCTAAAATGTGGGAAGAGGGCCGTGAAGTGTGGAAAGACAGTCAGTGAAGTGTGCAAAGTGAAGGAGGCACTGTTTGTCTACCTTGCCTGAGTTATGTGATCCTGACTAATGAGAGTTTTCTTTCCCAAGCTCAGCCTCTCAGTCTGTTAAAAGGGCCCACATAGTAGGGTTGGTGTGAAGACTGAAGGATGTATGGAAAAGCCCAGGTGCGGGCTTTGTTTTTTATTTTTTTTTAATTTTTAATTTTTAAATTATAGTTGATGTACTACATTACATTAGTTTCAGATGTACAACACAGAGATTAGACATTTATATAACTTATAAAATGATCACCCTGATGACCCTAGTACTCACCTGGCACCATACATATTATTATAATAATATTGACAGTTGTCCGTGACTGTTCTTTTTTTTTTTTTTCTTTTAATTTTATTGTTGTTGTATTACATCCATCCCTTTTTTTCTCCCCTCTGTCCCCCTCCCCACCCACCCTTTCCCCCCAAAGTCAATCCCACCTGTTGTCCATGTCCATGGTTCCTTTATACTAGGTTCTTGTCTAAGCTGCTCCCCTTCTTTGCCTCTGCCTCCCCCCTCCCCGCTACCC